>JARYZH020002924.1:0-13025 GCA_030021035.2 Notholithocarpus densiflorus
GCTGTGTTTGAATAGCTTTTTATTGAGTCATGTTTGAATGACGATCTTAGTTATGTTTAAACAACTTTGATTTAGTCGACTTTGATGGTTGTGTGTGGATAGCTTTTGATTTAGAATTTTAATGACAGAGGTCCTTGAGACGTCTCCCAAGGATGGCTCCTAAGTGTTGCACATATTTTCGTTGACAAATAACTCATGAATAATCATTGATAAATATGCATGGATCATGCTTTCATGTATTATTGATCTATGAATGACGAAAGTAATAACTGTCGTACATACTGATATGAAGATTAAGCAACTTGAAATGTAAAGCATTCCTTACTGGTAGTATTTCTTCAAGTGTTCTACGTTTCATGGTCGAGGCAATTCCTGAACGTCTAGAGATTTCAGGTAGTAGGAGCCTTCTCTGGAATGACGGATTACTTCATAGAGGCCTTTCCAAGCTGGTCCCAATTTTCCTTGAGATGGGTCCTTTGTTGCCTGTAATATCTTTCTAAGGATGAGGTATCCTGTGTTGAACCTTCTTACCTTTACCTTTCTGTTATAGTATCTGGTCATTGCTTCCTTGTGTTTGGTCATTTGCTTCCTAGCTTCTTCTCTGACTTCATCAATTAGGTCCAGATTGCTGTTAAGCTCCTACTGGTTCTTCTGGTCTTCATAAGTTTTGACTCGGAAGCTCATTAGTCCTACTTCTACTGGTATGACAGCCTCAGTGCCAAATGTCAGTCTGAATGGTGTTTCTCCTATTGGAACTCTTGTGGTTGTCCTATATGCCCAAAGGACATTTTGTAGTTCTTCAGGCTATGCTCCCTTTACCCCCTCAAGCCTAGTTTTGATAATTTTGAGCAAGCTTCTATTCGTCACTTCTATCTGGCTGTTGGCCTGAGGGTGCCTTGGAGAAGAGTAGTGATTCTTGATTCCTAAGTCTTGGCAAAATTTTCGAAACTTGGGATTGTCGAAATGCTTTCCATTGTCTAATATTATGACGTGTGGGACTCCAAACCTACAGATGATGTTTTTCCACACAAAGCTTATGAAGTAATTGATTGCAACAATCAGAAATCTGAGTTGCTTTTTCCCTAGATGGAATGGACCCATAATGTCAATTCCCCATTAGGCGAAGTGCCATGGTGAGGATATTGGTGTCATCGTCTCTCCTGGTCTCGTCTGGACATTTACGAAGCGTTGACACTTATCACATGCTCTGACGATGTCGTATGCGTCTTTCTGTAGGGTTGGCCAATAATATCCTGCTCTGAGTGCCTTTCCTGCTAAGGATCTTGCCCCAGCGTGATTTTCACAGATTCCCTCGTGTATCTTGCAGAGCACATAATCTGCTTCTTCTGAGCTAGCACATCTTAGATATGGGAGTGAATATCCTCGTCTGTATAGCACGTTGTCAATAAGGACGAAGCGAGCTACTTTGTTTTGCATATTCCTTGCTTCCATCTTATCTTCAGGGTGCCATCCTTCTTTCAAATAACGGACGATTGGATTCATCTACTCGTCTTGCTCTTTTATCTTCAGAACTTGCTCACCTTCTGTGCTTGGCTGCCCCCTTATCTTTATACATAGTTCGGAGGTTGCATTGTAGTCGTCTGACGAGGCCAATCTTGCTAGTAAGTTAGCTTTTGCATTTTTGGCTCTTGGGATTTGCACGAAGTCTAGGCTGTCGAAGTGCTGTGAGAGTCGTTGGACGATCTTCAAGTACTTCTGCATCCTTTCTTCTTTGGCTTCATAATCTCCCTTCACTTGTCCTATTATTAGTTGAGAATCAGCTTGGATGATAAGACTCTTTGCTCCTAGAGCTTTTGCGAGACTTAGCTCTGTTAGCAATGCCTCGTACTCTGCCTTGTTATTCATTGCTGGGAATTGCAATCTAACTGCATTCTTCAATGTTTCTTTTTCTGGGGAGATGAGCAGCACTCCTGCTCCTCCCACTTTCTTCGTGGCAGACCCATCTATTTGGACCGTCCATGTTTCCATAGGAGGTTCTTCTTCCTTATAGGGGTAAGTGAATTCTGTGATGAAGTCTGCTAGTACTTGGGCTTTGATTACTACTCGGGGCCGATATTCGATGTCAAACTGGCCCAATTCAATCGCCCATTAAATGAGTCGTCCTGCTGCATCTATTTTGTTTATCGTCTTTCTTATGGGCTGGCCTGCCATGACGACGATGGGGTGTGCTTGGAAATAAGAATGGAGTTTTCTGGAAGTGACCAATAATACGAAAGCTATCTTTTCCATCCTTGGATAACTTGCCTCTACTCTTTAGAATGCCTGGCTGGTGTAATAAACTGGCTTTTGGACGTTCCATTCTTCTCTGATCAGTGTTGAACTTACTACAGTGTTGGATGCTGCTCAGTAGAGGAACAACTTCTCTCCCATCACCGAGGGGCTTAATAGAGGTGGCTTCGTCAAGTACTCCTTTAACTTGGCAAGGGCTTCCTCGCATTCGTCATTCCACTGAAAGACTTTTTTCAATACCTTGAAGAATGGCATGCACTTATCTGTTGCCCTAGAGACGAATCTGTTTAAGGCTGCAACTTTTCTTGTCAAGCTCTACACCTCCTTCACTGTTTTTAGTGATTTGACCTCGATTATTGCTTTTACTTTGTCTGGATTTGCCTCTATCCCTCGTTGGGACACCATGAATCCCAAAAATTTTCCTGAAGCAATAGCAAAAACACACTTTGCAGGGCTTAATTTCATATTGTACTTACATAGTGTGCTAAAGGTTTATTTGAGATCGTCCAAGTGGTTGGCTTCGTCCTTGCTTTTCACCAGCATATCATCTACGTACACCTCCACATTCCTTCCAATCTGGTGAGAGAACATGTGGTTCACCAATCTTTGGTAGGTGGCTCCTACGTTCTTCAGTCCAAAAGGCATAACTTTGTAGCAGTACAACCCTTGGCTAGTAACAAACGAGGTCTTCTCTTGATTGTCTTCGTCCATAAGAATTTAGTTGTATCTAGAAAATGCGTCCATGAAATTTAAGAGCTTGTGTCCAACAGTTGAGTCTACCAGCTGATCAATCCTCAGCAAGGGGAAGCTATCTTTTGGGCAGGCTTTGTTCAAGTCTGTGAAATCGACGCACATTCTTCACTTGCCATTCCTCTTTTTTACCATGACCATGTTTGCTAGCCAATCTGGATAGAATACCTCCCTAACGAAATCGGCTTCTAATAGCTTCTCTACTTCTTCAGTTACAGCTTTATTGCACTCTAGTGCAAATATTCTTCGTTTCTACTATACAAGCTTGCATTTTGGGTTGACGTGGAGACGATGCTGTATGATCTTTCTATCAATCCCAGGCATATCTTTATGTTTCCAATCGAACACATCTTGGTTTGCCCTTAAGAAGAAGATCATCTTCTCTTTCTCTAAAGTTGGGAGTGCTGTTCCGATCTTCAATACCTTCATCGAATCTCCTGGGACGATCTCAACTTCTTGTGGTGTTTATGACGGTTCAAGAATGGGTTCTGGTTCATTGATCACCCATGTGTGGTTCTCCCCAGATGTTAGGGCAGCTTTGTAGCACTCCCTTGCCAGAACTTGGTCTCCTTTAATTTCACCAACCCCATGAGCTGTTGGAAACTTCACCTTCAAGTAATATGTTGATGTTGCTGCTCTTAGTCTGTTGAGTGCAGGTCTTCCCAAGATGATGTTGTATGTTAAAGGGCAATCGGCTATGAGGAAATCAATTTCCTTAGTGACCAGTGCTGGATAAGTTCCTACAATTGTGGTTAGAGTGATGATGCCTCTAGGGATGATTCTATCCCTTGTGAAGCTTACCAAAGGCGAGGTGAAAGGCTTGATCCTTTTCTTATCTAGTTTCATCTGCTGAAACGCAGACAAATAGATGATATCTACTGAGCTTCCGTTATCAATGAGTACCTAGTGGATGTTGAACTCTTCTACCCTAAGCATGATTACTAGTGGGTTGTCATGAGGGTGCTTGATGCTGCAACTGTCTCTTTCTGAGAAGACAATATTAGGCTCGTCATTCTTTGGCATCTTCATTGGAGGGAGCCGCGAATGGACACTATTTATTTCTTTCCCATAGGCTTTTTTCAGGGACTTCAGTGTTCCACCTGCTGTTAGTCCTCCCGAGATCGTCTTTATTTCTCCCTAGGAGGTTTGCTATCTCCGGTTCCTTGAGTTCTATCCTGGTCGTCCTTCCATTGGTATTTGTGAGGCTCCGTCTTTCTGACATACTTTTGTAACTTCCCTTGTCGGATTAAAGTCTCCACTTGGTCTTTTAAATGCCTACACTCATCGGTGCGATGCCCATGATCCTAGTGGAGCCTACAATACTTGCTCTTGTCTCTTCTTTCTACTGGAGTGCTAATTGGCTTCGGCCATTGTAGGGAGGGATCGTCTCTTATCTGCATAAGGACCTGCTCAATTGGCATTATTAAAGGAGTGAAGTTAGTGAACTTGGGTTTCCTGTCTAGAAGTTCCTTCTTTTTCCCTATGGTTTGCCCAACACTTCGTGTCTCCTTCTTCTCATCACGATTGCTGCTTGTTCTTTCGTCTCTCTTCCTTTTTCCTTTCATTTCTTTTGTGAGCACCGCATCTTCTGCATTCATGTACTTCTGAGCTTTATGAAGCAACTCCGCAATTATTTTTGGTGGACTTTTAGTGATTGAGAAGAAGAAATCTTCTGGCAGCAACCCTGCTTGGAAGGTTGTTAAGATGACTTGATCTTCAGCTTCATCTACCTGCAGTAGCTCCTTATTGAATTAGGTGACGTACTGTCTTAGTGATTCTCCTTCTGTTTGTTGAATGTTGAGAAGATGGCCAGTTGGCTTTTTGTGTCTTTGCCCCCCAATAAAATGACGAACAAAACTCTTACTGAGTTGTTCAAAATTTGCAATAGTTCTTGGGGGTATCTTGCTGAACCATACCCTGGCTGCTCCTTTCAATGTTGTTGGGAATGCCCTACACATCACCTCATCTGGGGTCATCTGCAACAGCATCAGCGTTTGAATGATTCAATATGATCTAAGGGATCCTGGGAATCGTCATACAACTTCAATTGTGGGAGATGGAATTTTGGTGGGAGGGGACGGTTCAGTACTTCATTAGTGAATGGTGAGTCCATCCTTCAAATTATCACATCCAGATTCTCTCCACCTTTGTCCTTCATAGCACTCTTTAGTTCGTCCATCTCCTTCCTCATGTTGCGAAGTTCATTCTCCACCTTGGTGGAATCTTCTCCCGAGGTCCTATCTCGCCTGTTGGCTTGAGAGTTTGACTCTTCTTCATTTTGGTTTTCACCTGTTCGCCAATGTTCTACGTTTTGGGATTCCATTGTCTTTCGTAGTTCTTCATTCTGGCAAGTTAGTTCTTCCACATTGGCCAAAAGGGCTTGGATTTGTTGTTGTTGCGCAACATCTGGCTGAGGTGTGGCCTCTGCTTCCATCTCGTACTTCAAGGAACTCTTTTGTCACTGGGAAAGATGGCTTGAATGATTAGCATCCCCACAGACGGCGCCAAACTAATGATGCAAAAGATCAACAGTTGAGCTCCTCGTTGTAGTGGATGGACGATGCTGTGAATGGGGTCGTCTCCGTAGATGGAAAACCTGCAAAATGAATTGGGTGGAAGAGTAATACGCCGGTATGGTGTCAGCCAAACCGCCTCCGATGCTTAAGTTAGTAAGGGAGAAAGATTCTTGAGAGAAAAAGAGTGGAGAGTGATCTCGTAGAGTATTTGTGTGTACCTTTAACTTCTGTTACCTTCTCTTTTATAGTTGTGTGCCTCATTAATGTACAATGAATCACTGTATTTATGCTCAACGGCTAGTGCGTTATAGAATCTTTGTCTGAAGTTCACAGCTCATTCTGTGACCATTGCTCCGTCTGTTATGTTTTGTCATCAATGATCGTAATAAATGCGCGACGTCTTCTCTGGGTAAATGACGATCTTCGCGTAGTGACGACCATAAATTTCTGACTCATCACCTCTCATTGATTTTCTTCTGATTTTCTTAGCTACCAAATGTATCTCTCTATCCCACTTTATCTCCTGTTTATTTTCTCTCCTCGTCGACCAAGCAACTTTTAGAAACTCCAAGTCCTTGGGGTTTCTAATAAATTTTTTTTTTTATTTCCTTTCAATTTAGTTGGGAAAAAACAGAGAACTTTGATGGTTCAGTTCATGAAATCAATGAACCTTTAGCGAAATCTTGAAAAAACAACGATGACGTTGTCTTGTGACAAGCTTCTAGTGAAGTTAGAGATTGAGGATTCTCTAGAAGAAGAGCACGAACTGCTCAACAATTGGTTGAGATTTTTTTGGTGAAGTTCACGGTAGAAGCCTTTTCAATAATTTCAAGAGGTTTTGAATTCCAATTTTTTTTATTTAATTTTTTGGTTTAGGGAAAATATAGGAATCTGTGAGAAAATTGTGAAACTTACTCAAATTTGAGAAAATAAAGCCTAATCTATTTATTTTGCTTATTTGAGTTACTTTCACTACAATGGGCCAAAATGGGTAAGTACCCTTGATGTAAAAATTATGTAGCAAAATATCACTCTTTTGAAACAAATTAGCGAAATGCTCTTCTTTTAAAACTCAATTTTAGGGAAATCAAGTTCTACATGGAACTCAATTTTCTTATTCTTGAGTTCCTTGTGTTTTGTGCCACGATGGAGGTTGCTGACATGACATTTCCAATTAAACAATTCCATGTAGAACTCAATTTTAGTAAAATTGAGTTCTGTACAATTTATTTATTTTTTATTTAAATGGAACTTGATTTTTATAATATCAAGTTTTTTGGAAAATTAAAAAAAAAATTAAAGTAGAACTTAATTTTCATAAAATCTAGTTCTGTGTAGAGTGCCCGGCAACTCACTGGCGGGTTGGCCTACTTGCGAGCCAGTTGCCAGTCCCTATGGAATAATGGTGCCCCTTACATTCAATCTGGCAGCTTGATTCAGTTGCCATACAGTTGGCAGAGGCACTATATTAAGCAAAACTTCAACCGTCTTGAGACTAATCTTATTACAATAAATCCCACAAAATACAAAGAAATAAATTTATGGAACTCGGTTGAACATGCCTTTGGAACTCTTAATCCATTTACAATACACCTCCAACTCATACCTTCACTACAAGAAAAATGCCTTTTAGCGATGATGAACTTTTTACAGACCCAAATAGCCCTCTAAAAAAACCCTATTTCTAAGGGGAAAATAAAACCCTCACAAATACTTGGTAAAATGTAAAACATTTGTGATTAACAAGAAAAGCTATCGCAATTATATTTTGTAGTCATCACAAATATTAATATTTTGGTGGGAAATTTTCCCTCCATATTATTTGTGATGGTTAAAAAAATTCCGTCACTAATACTAAATTATTTGCGAGGGCCAAGATTGACCTTCAAAAATAATCATTAAAATGTCAAAATTTTGGAAGAAAATGTTCCCACCAAATTATTTCTGAGAGACAAAAAATTCCTTATAGAAAGTTTATTTTTTGCATGGGTTAAAAATATGCCCTTACTAATACTAAATTATTTGCAAGGGCTAAGATTGGCCTTCGGAAATAATCATTAAATAGTGAAACTTTTTGGAGATAAATATTTTCATCAAATTTTGCGAGGGGCAATGAAAATCCCTCATAGAAAGTATATTATTTGTTCGGATTATAAAAATGCCTTCACATGTAATAATTTATTTGTGAGTACTAAAATTAGCCTTTGGAAATAGTCATTAAAAATATCAAAACTTTTTGGAGGAAAATTTTCCCTCTATACTTTTTGAGAGGGAAATTTTTGGTGGAACCCTGACATTTTCTCCTATAACCCACCAAAAATTAGTCTCTTCATAATGGAGAGAAAATAAAGGTGTAAAACTGGCTCAATTGGTTTTACAAAACTAACCCTCTTCTCTATTACAAGCTTCCTTTTATTCTCATTTGTTTTGGTCTTTTTCTTCATTTGTTTTTGTCAACTTCTATCTCTGTGCCGCAAAGTAACGTTCTGCTTTTCTTTTCTTTTTTCTTCTTTGCTAAATGTGCGTGTGTATTGTTGTGTGCAATCATGGTTGTTTTTTTTTTTTAACTGGGCATGGATGGGTTTTTTTTTCCTCTTCTTTTAATTTATTTTTTAATTGGTCATGATTTTTGTTTTAATAAACTTGGTGGGATTATTTTTTTTAGTTGATTGTTTGTTTATTTTTAATATAGCACAATTTTTTAATAAGGGCATATGAGTCAATTTATACCAACTTCATTTTTTATTCTCTAATTTTTCTTCTCAACCAAAAAAAATGAGTTTTTCATCTCTCCACCTTTCCATCCTTCCAACCAAACATGTATGAGAGAAAACTAAATCTTTTCTATCATTTTACTTTTTTATCTCTTTCACATTTTCTATCCTTCCACTTTTTCACTCCTCCAACCAAATGGACCCTTAGTTCCAAAATGTTTTTAGGTTGGCTATGGATCGATCCTCAATAAATTAGTCAAAGTTAGTTTGTTTAGCACTAATTCACCAAATTAACCTTGATTTGGTTGGTTTCAAATCCATTTATTTTAATTGATATTCAAATATAAAAGGTCTTAAATTTATCGGATTAAGCCCCAAATTGTATTGATTCGACCCTAATTGATTCAAGTTGAATGAACAAAAATGGTAAAAGAAGACAAAAAATAAGTTCCTCAAAAAATAAAAAGTAGTAATATAATTTTTATGTCATCGGAGATGGTATTTTATATAATTTTAGTAATGTTTTATTCTTTATTTATTATATCATTTTGTTATTCGTTTTTATATAAAATAATTGACCTATTATGACAGTACAATAAGTATTAAATATTGACTCAATAAAAGATAAAATCTCATATAAGTTAATAATTTCAAATAACAACTATACAAAATAATAAAGAAATCTTGAAATTAAACAACCATGATATAAAAATATTGTTTTAAAATTAAACAACTACAATCATGACAAACTCTCATTACTCTTCTTTTAAGTCACCCTCCAAGTTTTTTTCGACCCCCATGTTATTATTTGAGTTGCATTCTCCATCTTCAATTCTGCTAGTACCATCCTAAAATAAATGCATTAAACATGAGATAAAATGAAAAATTACTCAAAAAATAACAAAGTATAATGAAACATAATATCATAATCTATGTTATGATCCTAGTGTCCCACATTGGTTAAGTATAAGTTTAACAATGTGTTTATAAGAACTTGGGCACCCTCCCTTTGCAAGCCGATTTTCAAGGGTGAGTTCTACCCATGGGTTGTAACATTTGGTATCAGAGCCAATCACCACCCCGATTAATCAGGCGTAGCTCATTGAGTATGAGATCAAATGAGCACTTTCTCTTTTTGGTGGCTCCACTCAACTATCAGTAATTTTAATTCAGCCTCTAGGTCGCCCCTTTCGAGATTCGACCACAAAGCCGCAACTCATTTGATCCCATACTCAATGAGCTACGCCCGATTAATTGGGATGATGGTTGGCTCTGATACTAAATGTTACAAACCCATGGGTAGAACTCACCCTTGAAAACTGGCTCGCAAGGAGAGGGTGCCCAAGAGTTTATAAACATATGGTTAAGCTTATACTTAATCCATGGGAGATACTATGATCATAACAATCTAATCAACAAGGTCTAATTCTTATACAAAAAATTACTATATAAACCAATACCTTTAAAAAAAATAAAAGCTATAATCCATTTAAATTTAACAAGTTTCCAAACATTTGTACAACAACCAAAAAACATTAATATATCTAAGCATAACAACATCAATAAATAATCACCAAACTGATAGTACCACCTACAACAACAAAATATTGTAACCATAAGTCAATAACAACTTGTGGGTTTCAGTTAGCTCAACTGATAAAGTTTCTAATGGTTGAATAAGAGATCTGGAGTTCAGTCCCTGCCTATACCAAAAACCAATTGGTGTCTTGGTTTGATGATAAATAGCATCAAGAGCGGACGCCATAAGTTGAAACTCTCTAAAAAAAAAAAATCAATAACAACCTAGTCACTCTCTACCATTAAAAGGAACCCACGTGATTACAACCTTAATACCATAAAATGTTATCGAAAAGTTTACTAATAATATCAAGTTAATAACAACCACTTGTAGCATTCATAACATATTTGCACATATTTATTATTTCTCATAAGTTAAAGATTGTACCATGGTAGCTGGTTCTATGTTAGATTGTTGTGGTGTGCCTATCAACTGCAACATTTGAAGTCACTCGATTATCATATTATCAACATCACTCCTACTCCAATCTATATCATCATCATCTTCTTCTTCTTCTTCTTGCATCACATTTGCTTTACAGTGTAAATTCTCTTCTTCATGGTATGGCTCTTCTTTATCTGACGGCATTTCATAAAGGTTGCGTGGCTTGGTTTCAATCACAACATTCCACATGGGATCTTTTATTCCATTAAGAGCCCTAGCATTCGGGAATGCAAAAAAAAAAACTTATTTTACGTCCTCAAACACTACTTTATTTATTTTACCAACCCATTTCATAAAAAGTATTTTTCTCTCACTTTCCTCCTAGTTTCTTTTTCTCTTCATCCACAACCACAAATATAACCAACCACCACACACCCACGATCAAAACTAGCCACCTCCACCACAACCAAAACCAACCTCCACCGCCACCACAATTAGTATCCATTCAAAAATCAATCCCATAGGGGAAAAAAAAAAAAAAAACAGTAAACCACTACAGCCATCACCACCACCACCAGCATCAACAGCCACCACTGTCAAATCCATACCCATAAACTCAAATAAATAAAAAAACAAAACAAAAACCAAATTAGAACCACAACCCACAACCACAAAAAGCATAGCAACCACCACCTCCAAACCCACCATCGCTACACACACACCACCACCACCATCACCAAAAATACCCACAAAAATCGAAATACAAACACACAAAATCCACCGTAAAACCCACAAATCCAAACCCACAAAAAACTCACAACCAGAGATAGGAGGAAGGTGGAGGTGAGTGAGAGGGCAACAAAGGAGAGTGGGAGGCTCAAATGAGAAAGAGGGAGGCAGAGATAAGAGAGGGAGGTAAAGGAGAGTGAGAGAGGAGAAGAACACAGTTCTCAGAATCGGACCGGACCGGGAGGTCGGATTGTAAAAATCGGGAACCGTGATGAAAACTGATTTTTTAAGCATAAAGAACCGAATTTTTTGTTAATTCCGTGAACCTCTAAAACCGGGGTTGGACCATATGAACCGATGAGAACCGTGTGGTCCAACCCCTTAGCAATTAAAAAAAAAAACTTAATACAATTTTATTCTACTTAATTAAATTATTCATCTCTTACAAGGAATAAAAAAAATTATAATTAAAATCATTCAAAGATATTCAACTTTACTTCAAAAATTAATCATAAATTTTAATGTTTTCATGGTTATCATTTTATTTTATTAACTTTCTTATTTAATTATTAAATATATGCTTGAAAATCATTAAATTTCCCTCGCATATATAGATATATTGTAAATTTTGCTAGTTTTATAAATTTAATATCTATATTTAGGCTTTAATTAATTATTAAATTAATTATGACGTCATCACAGTTCGACCCTGGTTCAACCTCGGTTCGACCTCAAAAACCTTGAACCTCTCCCTTTTACGGTTCAATGAATGGTCCGGGTCTAAAAACCTTGGAGGAGAAGAGTGAGAGAGAAATCCATACCCATCAAACCCAAGACCCACGACAGTCCACGACAAGCAAAATCCACAGCCCCACGACCCCATGCCCACTAGCAATCCACAACCCGAAACCCGAAACAACCAAGGCCGATCTAAAGCCACCCAAAGTCAATCTGAAGCCCACCCACCCAAAGCCGATCTTGAGAGAGAGAGAGAGAGAGAGAGGCAAGTGTCATCGTGAGAGGAAGAGAGGAGAAAAGAAAGATGTGAGAGGAGTATGAAAGTGAGAGGAAGAAAATTTGGGTTTACATACGCGGATGTTGCATGATTTTAAGGGTCTAGGTGGTAAAATTGTAACTAGGGGGGGTTTTTACACCCCTCAATGCTAGTGCTCTAACATAGCAAACTTGAATTGCTTGACATGCTAATACAAATGGCTCTTCAGTTTTCAATTTTCATGATGTATTAACAATAGTGATTCCGTGACAATCCCTCTTATAACCAATTCCTTCACAAAGATACATCATATTTAAACAACACAATTCTTTTCCCTTCAATATATTGAAGTTCAACAATGTCTATTAATTATCCATAATAGGCACATAGCAGCTTCGATCCTCCTCTCTCACCATAACTCCATTATTTTGTGTTCTTTTACTTTCACCACATTGATTTGTATGAAATCTGAACCCATTGACATTGTAACCTCGATAATAATAAAAAATAGACCTTTTCTTAGGGTCCTGAGCTAATGAAAGCATATGCCCATCAACTTGCCTCGTATTATATAATTTGCCCAAGACTCTCGTACGAGTATATTGGAATATTCACGAAATCTCTCTTTTTTCCAAACCATGTCACTCCATAGTGGTCAATGTATGTCTATAGTTGTTTTTGATAATGTACATGTCGAATTAGATCCAAACCTTTTTCTCACAAAACGATGTGATTTTGAGGTGTTGCAACATATCTTATTCAACCTAAGAAGCTGGTGCATTTATAACCTCAGCTCATGGTCTAAGATGAACACGACTCCTCGTTTTCACAAGGTTATAGTGATAGTTCACCTTGTGTGCAATAGTTATGACATGTGACTAAGTTATCATGTCCATCAATGACAACAAAATTTAATGAAGTTCGTATGTGGTCATGTCGAATCACTTTTAAGTCAGTTATCATGACACATTTGCAGCATATTTTAACAGAAACCCATTTTTCATTGACACAGGGCTAGGCATGGTCCATCATTTATTTGTATGATTACTAACATATTTATGTTTTTTTTTTTTTTAACCACAAGTCAATGTCAGCATTTAATTTTGTGC
>JARYZH020002925.1:0-13021 GCA_030021035.2 Notholithocarpus densiflorus
ACTTTGAATACAAAAAAGAACAAAGTTTAGCTACAAAATTGGTTGTAGCTTAAGGTTATAACATTACTCCATAAAATCTACCCGTTGAATTGCATGTTCTTTACGCTCTTAGTACTTATGTAAAATTTTGTGTCAATCGGATATTATTTACTATATGATCTATAAGTTTATATTTAATGCATAATTTTAAACTACAAAATCTTGTAATTTAAACAATTTAGGACAAAGTTTAGCTACAAAATTAGTTCTAGCCTAAGGCTACAATCTTACTCAATATCTTTTTATTGGAGGCGAATTTTGACAAATCCACCATTAGATTACATCTTCTTCTTATATCCTCCATGCTTGCAAAATTTCTAAAAAAATTAAAGATCAATAGCTATGTTATCAATAAATTATTTAATTCGCAAGTTTTTGTAGTTTAAAATTGTGCATAAAATATAAACTTATAGATCACATAGTAAATAATATTTGATTGACACAAAATTTGACATGTATATTAAGAGCATAAAGAATATGCAGTTCAACAATTAGATTTTCAAAATATGTAATAATATTTATTTTATTAAGTAAGGTTGTAGCCTTAGGTTATAACCAATTTTGTAGCTAAACTTTATCTAATAATTTATTGATGACATAGTTTTTAACCTTTAATTATCTAGAAATTTTGCAAGCATGGAGGATATAAGAAAAAAATGTTATCCAATAGTAGATTTGTCAAAATCCACCTCCAATAAAAAGATATTGAATAAGATTGTAGCCTAAGGATACAATCGATTTTGTAACTAAATTTTATCTTTAAAAAGATCCTGCAATAATTTTGGGATCAACATAAATTTAGTTGTATAAAAGTAGTTCTTTTCCACATAAATATATGTGACACCGAGTTGTTTTCCATTCAAGAAATGCATGCGGTTCTCCTAGATATCATGGCCGTTAGAGCTCCAAGATCATTCCAGGCAGCTCTTTGGCTTCCATGTTTGTTTATTCTCTTGCTCTTCATTATGTTCACTTGTGCTTCATCACGAAGGAGACAGAAGCTCGGTGCACTATGAGGATACAATAAGGCAAAAAATAGTGTATACAGCCCATCTCTAATTGTATCTAACTCAAACAATGATTATCAAACGTTCTATTATGACAAAACGCTTGATCACTTTAATGGTAGCCACAAAAATAAAAATAAACATGGGTACAATAGAATGAATATTTCTAGAAGGTAGCAAAGTCAATGTGCTAATTATAACAAATAACAATGATTTTGAACACAAAAATCTTGCAATAATTTTAGGATCAACTCAAATTTAGTTGTATAAAAGTAGTTCTTTTCAAAGATGCATGGGAATGTGAATGCATGACTTACCTCACTTACCTCACTTACCTTGCAACAACTCAGCACCTATGGCATTCATGCATGAACATGTGAATGCGTGTTCATGGAATTAAAACAAGAAAACATAAGACAAACCCTAATTTAAACATGTGAAAAAGTAAATGAATAACAAGAATGTGAAACAGAATATTAAAACCACAAATATATGAAAAATGATCCAAGACAGAAGTATTGCATGTGAAATCAGAAAAATTAGGGTTTTTGGGCAGGACCATGCGTACACATGAACAAGCTTGCGTGCACATAACCAAGCCTGTGTACGCAGCCAAGATGATGCGCACGTGGGTTTCAGCCCAGAAACCCTAGCAACACAAAAACTAAAGCAGAGCTTCAAAACAATAAATCTAACATCCTAACATGCTTCTAATATAAATCTAAACAACCTAAACTAAGAATAAATATATCAAAGATAAACAAAATAAAATCTACTCCTAAACATGCATTGGATCTAACAACAAACAAGAACCACATCAAAACATATTCATCAATATATCAAATCATTCAACTTTCCAATTGTGGTGGGCCTTTTTGTGGTTAAGGTGGGCTGGGCTACCTCCTGTGGTATTGGGCCTAAGTATTCTGAGTAAGGAGAGTTGAGACCGGTCCAACTGCAACTCAACTTGGTCCGACTTATGCACAAACTATGCCTCGTCTGCCAGGAGCACGCTTACGGCAGGCAAAACTGTTTCAGATGGATTGCGGCAGGCAGATATGATAATAACAAGACAAAATAAAGTACTTTGACATTTTTATTAAGGCAAACAAATAATCCCTTAAGAAAAAGATAATCACAGCTTAACAACAATTATTTTATAAGAAAAGTAGGGGAAACAAGGGGTAGTATATGAGTTGATTGAGAAAGGAAATAAATCAGATCAAGTCTGATTCGCAGGACCAAAACCAAAGAGGGAAGAACGCCTCTTCTCAAAGTGAATAATCTCTCAGGGAGATCTTGCCGTAGAAATTAATCGCTTTAAGGGAAACGGACCTGAATGGTTAGTACACAAGAACACTCTTTGTTTTCGGCAGAGAGCAAGATTTTGAGAGGGAGAGAGGGAATCAATCTATTGGTGCATGCCTGCCGTTCTAGCTCTCTCTCTTTTTCTTTCTTTTTTAATATTCCCCTTTCTTATCTTTTTCTTTCTACTTCTTTTTCTTAGTGCTTGTTTTCTATTTTCTGGTTTTTCAATTCCTATACTGTGGTGCTTGTTGTTGTCCTCCTGTGCATGGCAAAGGCCTCTTTATAGTGCCTGCCGTGACCGGATTTTACTATTTTAGCCCTTAACCACCTTTGTCTGGTATGGGTGTACCTGCTGACCACCATTGTTCTGTCTGTGTGTCACTCCCCATCGCCAAACAAAAGAAAGCTATTTTGTTTGTTTATCTGCCGTGGCACTCTTTCCTGCTACGATGTGAGTGCCTTTTCTCTCCCTACCCCTTATGACATGCACCTAGTGGTTCCAATTCAGCTTTTCCCCTTTGGGTGGTATGTCATCCCAGCAAGACACTTCCCCAAAAAAATCCCTAGCAGGAACCTCAAAATAGGTTTTCCCCTCTCCCCACCGCCAAATCATGCCCTCTTACCTCTGACCCATGACCTCACTGTGTCCTGTATTGGCTGGGTACAGGCTGGTGAGGTCTAGGCCTTGTGCGTGCCTCTCTTCCATGTGTGTCCAAAATCTGCCTGCTGCTCATGCGTTTGCCGTGGTTGGCCTGCATAGTCTGCCGTCTGTTTTTGACTATTTTCTGGTTCCCCTTTCCTTTATGGCTTGCCCAGCTTGGGGGCTGGGCCATGCTTAACGGTGGGCTTTGCTTTTCTTCAGCCCACCCTTTTTCCTGCTACCATCTCCTGCCATACCATTCTATCATTCCTGCTATGAAGTTGTTTGCCTCAGTCCTGCTAGGCCTCTTTGGGCCTGCCGTTTATCCTCCTCTCAATGGCCCAGTACGGTCATTGGTTCTTTTATTACATCACTGACGGGCTCCTATGCCCTATTTGTTTTCCCTTGGGCGTCCCGGGCCCGTTTGCTTCCCTTGGGCTTCCTCGGCCCTTTTCTTAACTTTGCATCACCATGGGCTTTTACTGAATTCTTTGGGCTTCCCCGGCCTAATTACATTATTCCTCATCCTTGGGGTTTAATGGGCTTGCCATCAACCCCTTACTTTCTTTGCTTTCATTACTTTGGGTCTGCCGTAGCCCATTCTCACTTTTTCACATCATATACTGCCCATGGTTTGCTTTTTCTCTCTTTTCGGGCTCCTTTAAACCCATTTACCTCCTCAAGGCCCATTTTTTTATCTCATAGGCCTGTGATCTATTATTCCTACCGCTTGGGCTTCCAAAATGGTCGTCAACACCAATCAAAATATGATGAGATAAAACAAAATAAAATCAAACAAAAGAACACATATTTCTAAACATGAATAACATATAAATTAACTAAGAACAATAAAAACGCAACTTATAAAAGAACCAAATCAAGGAAAAGCCATGAAGAGAGACTCACCTTGCTATGGGACACAAACTTGATTGATATTTAACCAGCCCCTCAAAGCCTACATAACAAGATTGAACAATAATCAAAGGAATCAAATATATCAATAGTTCATTGGTAATCACAACTCAAAATAAAAAGATGTTCTTGAAGAGATTATTTGAAAAAGGTTTTTGAAAGAGATTAGAAAATAGTTTGCTGTCTTAGAACTACTAAAGAGAGGCTTTTCCTTTAGTAAAAAATGTGCTAAGGGACTGCCTTAGGGTTTTCAAAAGAGAAAATAGGGTTTTTGGAGAAGATGGAGGCTAAAAAATCACTCTCTCTAGCTAGGGTTTTGATTGGAGGCATAAGGTGAGTATTTATAAGTAAAAATTAGGGTTTTGGGGGCTGTTTAATGATCTCTGGACGTGCTTAAGGGTCTATGAGCCAGGCCACATCAAATAATGATGTTTTGGACCCTTAAAATGAAGTTTTGAAAACCCAGAAAATCGGACTGCCCAGTTGGCCGAAATTCAAACAGTCATAACTCACTCAATTTAAGTCCAAATTAGTCAAAATTTGTGTTCAAATTGAATCCCAGGATGTCTAATTTCAAATGAAAAAAACTTCACTCAAAAATACTTTGTGGATCAAAAGTTATGGTCAAAACAGTGAGCAAAGGTCATTTTTTAGTATCGATTTCAAAGCGATTTGAGTACTTTTGAGTTGTGATTACTTCCAAACTATCAAAATAACTTCAATTACCTTTCGTAGACATTTCAAGCTCATCATTGGGACCAGGGACTAAAGTTTATTAACTAGGCACAAAATGAGATGTATACACCAACCGCCCGTCGGAATTGGAAATCAGCGCAATGTGCATGGCCTAGGACATGTAGATGATGAAGGAGAAGATGGATATGATGATGAACGCCATGAGGGGGCGGGTGTCCACTAACTTGGATGATTTAATTCAGTGGACAAACTCACCTTCCCCCTCCCTACCAAGTTCTAGATGCCACAGGTGGAAACATACAACGGATCACAGGACCCGCTCGACCATCTGGAGTTATTGAAAACCCTCGTACACCTACAAGGGGTTTCGGATGAGACTATGTGTAGGGCGTTCCCCACTACACTCAAGGGGCCAACAAGGGTATGGTTCAACAAACTAGCCCCCAACACCGTCTCCACTTTCAAAGAATTATGCGGACACTTTGTCACCCACTTTATTGGAGGTCAAAGGTACAAAAGGTTCTTAGTAAGCCTGTTGAACATTAAGCAATAAGAAGATGAGAGTCTGAGGTCATACGTGACATGCTTTAACAAGGGGGCCCTTTTGATTAATGAAGCCGATGACAAGGTTCTGGTCACCACGTTCACTAATGGGCTGCAATCCGAGGAGTTCCTCTTCTCCATCTACAAGAACGATCCGAAGACAATGGCCGATATGTTGTACAAGGCCACGAAGTACATGAATGCTAAAGACGCCATGATTGCCCGAGGAGGCAGGCTAAAGAAGAAAGAAAGACAAGATGATCCCCATCCCGACAAAAGAAGAAAGTCTGCCTGAACAAGTGATCGAAGGGACGATAGGAGATCAAGACCTCCGCCTGGGAGAACTGTTAACTTCACACCCCTAAATACCTCGTTGGATCAAGTCCTCGTGCAGATAAGGGACGACACGACGCTAACTTGGTTAGACAAGCTGAAAGGCGACCCAAACAAAAGGCCCAAAAACAAGTACTGCCATTTCCACCGAGACCATGAGCACAACACTTCCGAGTGTTATGAACTAAAACAGCAGATTGAAGCCCTCATCAAGCAAGGAAAGTTACAACAGTTCATCAGGGGCGGAGAGAACCCGCCAAGGGACCTCGAACTAAACCGATGGGTCGAAGAAAGACCAAGGGCCCCACTTGGAGGGATAAGGGTGATCGTAGGAGGAAGTACAATGGCTGGCTCCTCCAAAAAGGTGAGGAAAATATACTTGTGGATGGTGCAAATTGTCCAAATTTCTAGCCGATCACCTAAAGTGACTATCAGCTTCACAGAAGAGGACGTCCGACGACTTCACCACCCTCATAACAATGCCTTGGTCATCAACCTGTTAATAGTAGACCTCAACACCTGGCGAGTACTAGTGGACAATGGGAGTTCAGCAGACATCCTCTACTACCCTGCGTTCCAACAGATGAGAATTGACAAGGAGCGTCTCCTACACTCGGGCACACTGCTAGTTGGATTTGGTGGTACCAAGGTCTTTCCCATCAAGACTATCACCCTACTGGTAACCATTGGAACATACTCTCAGCAGCTCACTAAGGAGGTCAGTTTCCTAGCGGTTGATTGCTCCTCTACCTACAATGCGATCATCGGGCGACCTACACTCAACGTATGGAAAGCAGCCACGTCTACATACCACTTACTGGTGAAGTTCTCGACGGAGTACAGAATAGGAGAAGCAAGTGGAGACTAGATCGCTACTTATGAATGCTACATAGCCATGTTAGAAATGGATAATCATTTGCATGAATTAAGCATCGAGGAGTGACGAGTCATAGTAGAACCAATGGAAGACCTAGAAGAGATCTCCCTGGTCGAAAACAACCTAGGTCGGATCACCCGTGTCAGCACGCAGACCAATCCTTCATTCTGCAAGGAGCTCACCCTCTCCCTAAAGAATAATTAGGACGTCTTCGCATGGAAGTATGAAGACATGCCAGGGATTAATCCAAGTGTCATAATCCACAAGCTTAATGTGTGTCCATCCTTCCCTCCCATCCGACAGAAGAAGAGAGTCTTTGCCCAAGAAAGGGACAAAGCCATAGCAAAAGAAGTCCACAAGTTGCTCAAAGCAGACTTCATTAGGGAGATATATTATCCTGAATGGTTGGCCAACATGGTGATGGTCAAAAAGCTGAATGGCAAGTGGAAGATGTGCGTGGACTTCATTGACCTAAACAAAGCTTGCCCGAAGGATAGCTACCTACTCCCTTGTATCGACCTCCTCGTGGACTCGATGGCTGGACACTAGCTATTGAGTTTCATGGATGCTTTCTCCAAGTATAACCAGATCAGGTTCAACAAAGCTGACCAGAAGAAGACCTCCTTTGTCACGAGCTAAGGGCTCTTTTGTTACAAGGTCATGCTGTTCAGATTAAAGAACGTAGGTGCAACATACCAAAGGCTTGTGAATAAGATGTTCGTCCAGCAGATTAGGCAGAACATCGAGGTGTACATAGACAATATGCTTGTGAAAAGCACGAAGGAGGATCATCACCTAAATGACCTTCAGGAGACATCCGAAACCCTACACCTCTACGACATGAAACTCAATCCTAGCAAATGTTTGTTCAAGGTATCATCAGGAAAGTTTCTAGGCTTTATGGTGTCACAGCGAGGTGTGGAGGCTAACCTCGACAAAATTTAGGCCATATTGGAGATGACACCTCTAAAGAATGTTAAGGAGGTGCAAAGCTTAAAAGGTAGGGTGGCAACTCTCAACAAGTTCATCTCCAAGGTGACAAATAAGTGCTTACCATTCTTTAAAACACTAAAGAGGGCCTTCGAATGGACCGATGAATGCCAAAAGGCCTTCGAGAAACTAAAGGCATACCTTGCATTCCCACCACTACTCAGTCCATCCAAACCCGGTGAAGAGCTCTCCCTCTACTTGGTTGTATCCCCAATGGCCGTCAACTCAACTCTCATCCGAGAAGAGGATCGCATACAGTTGCCAATCTACTACACCAGCCGAGTGCTCCGAGGGGCAGAAGGAAGGTATCCCTTTATGGAAAAGCTGGCCTTTACCCTGGTCACGACTACCCAAAAACTTAGGCCGTACCTAAGCACACACCATAGTGGTCTACACAGACAAGCCATTACGAAGGGCAATAAACAATCCAGAGGTTGCTGGACAATTGGTCTTGTGGGTGTGGTGGGCCTTTTTGTGATTTTGGGTTGGACTGCCTCTTGCTGTACTGAGACCCAAGTGTTCTGGATAAGAAGGTTAGGACCGGTCCAATTGCAATTCACCTTGGTCTGGCCTGTGCACAAGCTATGCCCCGTTTGTCGAAACTTTGGTCACATACCCATGGCAGGCGAAACTGTTACAAGAGGGTTACGGTAGACACATACAATATGACAATAAAGGCAATATGCTTCACGTTAAACAGAATAAATGAGGAATCCTTAAGCAAAGTAGGAAAAAGAACAACATAAGAGACACGTTATAAGTGGGATTACAAAGGCGAGAAAGGAAATAATCTTGATAAACGGCGAAATCAAAAGGAAAAGGTTAGTCTGCCGTGTTCAATTGTGTTATAGGACTAAGGCCAAGAAGGGGACCACTCCCTCAACGTTGATAACCTCGTCTGCTATAGAAATTATCCACTTTGAGGGAACGGTCCTGAATGGCTTGTGCCCAAATAAATCCTTTATCCTTAACAGATGGTATGCTTTTAGAGGAAGAGAATGGATTAGCTTATTAGTGCATGCCTGCCATTCTACACTCTCTGTTTTTTCTTCCTGATTCTCTCTTTCTTCTCTGTTTTTGTTATTTTTGATTCTTTCTCTCTTCTTTTCTTTCATTCTCAGCGTTTACCCATATAGTGATGTTGTGATTCTCTCCTAGTGGTTACTATTGCCATGATGATGATACTGTGCACAATAAGGGTCCTTTATATACTACCCACCGTGACTGGCTTTTACCATTTTAGCTTTTAACTACTTTTTTCTGGTATGGGTGTCTTTGCCGACCACCACTGGTTTGTCAGCTGTCCAGCCACCACCACTTACCTGTGCTGGCTGCGCCACTCCCCATCACCAGACAAAGAAGATTATTTTGTTTGCTTGCTCACCATGGCATTCTTATCCACCATAGCATGGGTGTTCTCTCTCTATCCCTTATGGCATGCACCTAGTGGTTCCAACTCATCCTTGCTTCTTTTGGGTGGTAAGTCATCCCAGCAGGACATTACCCCCAAAAGAATCTGAGCTGGAACCCCAGAATAGTTTTTCCCTTCTCCCCACCGCCAGACCATACCCCCTCTTACCTCTGACCTATGACCCACTACCCCTATATTGGCTGGATACAGGCTAGTAATGTCTAGGCCTTGCCTGTGCTCCAGTTTTGTGCACGTCCAAAACTTGTCCGATGCTTATGCATTTACCGTGGTCTGGAGGCTCGTCTGTGTATTCTGCTGCTCATCCTTGACCTCTTATGGTGTGGACTGTTTTTTGATTTCTCATTTCTTACAGCTTACGTCTCTCAAGGGTTGGGCCTTGTTTGATTGTGGGATTTTCTTTCTTCAGCCTACTCTTTTGCTCCTTCCATAGTCTTGCTACCATTCCTGCCATGCTACTCTACTATTCCTGTTGTGGTGTTATTTGACCCCAGCTTGCTAGGCCTCTTTTAGGCTTGCTGCGCATTCCTCTCTCAATTGGCTATAATGACCCAGTATGGTCATTGGATTTATACTCATGCTACTTTGGGCTTTCTTAACCCATTACATTGCTTGTGGGCTCTTTTGTCCCATTTCTTTCCTCTTTGGGCATCCTTGGCCCATTTGCTTTCCTTGGGCATCATTGGCCAATTTTCTAATTCTACATTCACATGGGCTTTTACTAACTCTTTTGGGCTTCCCCGGCCCAATTACCTTATTCTTCTTCCTTGGAGCTCATGGGCTTTCCATCAACCCCTTACTTTCTTACTTCATTACTTCGGACTTGCTGTGGCCAATTCTTACTTTTCTACATCACATAATGCCCATGGGTTTACTACTTCTCTCTCTGGGCTCCTTTAGGCCCATTTGCTTTTCTCAAGGCCCATTTATTTACTTTATAGGCCTATGATCCATTATTCCCGCCATTCGGTCTTAATGGTTTTTCTATCAATCCACTAATTCTTCTCTACCCATATTGTTGGGCTTCTTCCCACTACTAGGCTTCCAAAATGAGCATTAACAGTGGGCAATAAAGCCTTGGCTGACTTCATTGCCGAATTCACAGCAATGGAAGATGAAGAAAATAGACTAGCGACATGGATGATATGGACGGACGGTTCATCCAATCAACGCGCTAGAGGAGTCAGGGTCGTCTTGCAATCGCCAGAGGGAGATTTTATAGAATGTACGATCCGTCTCCAATTTCCAACAACCAACAATGAGGCCGAGTATGAAGCGGTCCTCTCAGGTCTTGACCTAGCTAAAGCAACAGAGGCCTCGTCAATAGTTATACACTGCGATTCACAAGTTATTGTCGGACATATCAACGGGGACTACAAGGCCAAAGGGGAACGGGTGAAGGAATATCTAAGCATGGTTAAAGGAAGGGTGAACCAGAAGCTCTTTGCCAAATATGTGCAAATCTTGAGGGAAGAGAATGAGGAAGCTGACCGTCTAGCCATGTCTGCATCCGCGGAACACATGGTCATCACTAGTCAGGTACTATCCTTCGTCCAATACTCCCCTGCCATTGACAAAAAAGATGTACAGGTGATTCCTGTAGGAGTCGACTGGACGAGACCAATCATATCCTACCTCAGGAACGAGACACTCCCAGAGGACCACAATGCTTCCCACAGGCTGAAGGTGCAGTCGTCACGTTTCGTACTAATTGGGGATGTCCTTTATAAAAGGGGCTTCTCTCGTCTATACCTAAGATTCCTGGTCTCCAATGAAGCAGACTATGTCATGAGGGAAGTCCACGAGAGAGTGTGTAGAAACCATTCGAAAGAATGCTCGTTAGTTTATAAGCTCATATGAGCGGGGTATTATTGGCCCACGATGCAGAAAGATACCTAGTCCTACGTAAAAACATGCGACAAATGCCAACGATTTAGCAATATCATACGGCAATAGTCAGAATAGATAACCCCAATGAGCGCTCCCTGGCCATTCGCTCAGTAGGGGCTTGACATAATGGAACCTTTCCCCACGACAATGCGACAACTCAAGTTCCTCATCGTGGGGATCGACTACTTCACTAAGTGGGTCAAGCCAAAACCCTAAGCCACCATTACGGAGAAGAATGTCTGAGGCTTCATCTAGAAAAGCATCATCTGCCGCTTTGGTATCCCCAGAGTCTTCGTCTCGAATAATAGCAAATAATTTGACAACGATGCATTCAGAGACTTCTGCCAACAGTTGGGGATCAAAAACCACTATTCATCACCCACCCACCCATAAGCCAACGGTCAGGCCAAATTTATAAACCGATCCTTGCTCAAGATGATCAAGACTCAACTCGAGGGGACAAAGGAGATATAGCCGAACGAACTTCCAAGTGTATTATAGGCATACCGAACGACGGTTCACACACCTATAGGCGAAACACCTTTCCACCTTGCATTCGAAGGTGCAACCATCATCCTGGCAGAAATTGGGTTAACCAGCTATAGGGTGGGCCACCATGACGAGCGTAGGAATGGAGAGGGAATGTGACTACAGTTGGACCTCCTGGATGAAGTTAGGACGACGGCTGAACAACGGACCGCACGTTATCAAGACCTAATGGCAAATCACTACAACACCAAGGTCAAGCCTCGACACTTTCAGGTTGGAGACCTAGTCTTAAGGAAGGTGATGATGGCTACCAAAGACCCCACACAGGGCAAGTTAGGCCCCAACTGAGAAGGACCCTACAGAATCATCGATTTCCATAGAAAAGGAACCTACCACCTAGAGACCCTCGATGGACATAGACTTTACCTCCCGTGGAACACCAAGCACCTACGAAGATACTACCAGTAGTGGATGACTACAAACTATGTTATTGCTTTTCTTTTCTTTATGCTATTAAAGTAGGATATTAAGGTTTTTTATTATTGAAATAAGACTCTTGAGGATTATCAGACACATTATCTACATTTTTCTACAATTATTCGTGCTTTTTAAAGATCTACCCTTTAAGAGATTGTCCACAAAAATTCTAAGTCCTACCTATGGGGTGGACAGATAACCAAGGATACTGACGAGTACTTGGTCACAAAAACAAATCTCTAAGTCCTACCTATGGGGTGGACGGATAATATAGGATACCGACGGGTACCTAGTCACAAAAAAAAAAAAAAAAAAAAAAAAAAACCTAAGTCCTATCTACGGGATGGACGGACGACCAAGGATCTTGATAGGTACCTAGGCACAAAAATCCCAAGTCCTATCTAAAGGATGGACGGGCCACCAAGGACACCGACGGGTACCTTGATCTTGAAATTTATCAAGTCCTACCTTCGAATGGGCAAAACACCAAGAACCCCGACGGGTGCCTTGGTCCGAAAAATTAATTAAGCCCTACCTATGTGGTGAAAGGATCCCCAAGAACACTAACGGGTGCCGGGGTCCAAAAACTACTAAGTCCTACCCACAGGCCTAAATTATTCTAAGTCTTAAGGAACAAACAAACGATCAAAACTACCGATGGTTACATAGTAATGGACAAACAATGTTACCTATAGGACGGACGTGAAAAATAATGCCAACGAGTATGCAAGCACATAGACATAGTCAAATCCTTACGATAGATAGAGGGCATATCCGCAATTACAATAGGCATAAACAAAGGCAATAAGCAATAAATAAAGGCGACGGATGAAAAAGCAACAAATATAATAGAAACCTAACAGGGATAAACGTTTATACAAAAAGCCCAAAATAGGGCCCACCATTGTCTCAAAATTATTTTTACAAAACATCAAAGCAAAAATAAAAAAAGGTAAAACTAAGACAGGGGAACATCAGAAGGAGGCTAATCAGAACTACCTTTCACAGTGAACACTGAAATTTGCTCACACTAAAGGTCCGTTTGGATACAGCTAAAAACTGAAAACTGAAAACACTGTAGCAAAATAATTTTTAAATGTGTGAATAGTATCATGGAACCCATTTTTAATGAAAAAGTTGCTGAAAAATTAAGTTTGTGGGTCCCATGAACAGTGCACGGGACCCACTGGTGTGCACTGTTCATAGGAAAAGTCAACAATCACGGTTTAAAAAAAAAAAAAAAAAAAACGCAAAACGCTGAACGCGTTTCAGCTATCCAAACCGCACCTAAATCTAACAATTTTCATCTCTAATGAATTGATTACTACCTTTGATAGTTTACACTGTAATTTGCTGACACTAAATCTAACAATTTCCATCATATTACTTTC
>JARYZH020002927.1:0-13020 GCA_030021035.2 Notholithocarpus densiflorus
CTGTGAGAGGTAATAGTCTTGGTAGCACTGTTCAGAGGTCTTCTCCACATAAATGCGGCCAGAAAAGTAGTTGCAGGGTATTCAATGTGGTGGTAGCAGCCTTTCTTCAGATATTTCAGGGATCTTTTCCTTCCCAGTAAGCTCACCAAGGTCGTTTCTGTCATGGGGGATTCCAGGAGGATTACTTTAACCACTGGGATTCATCCTTGAACCGAAATCTTCTTATCTGAGGACCATACCCTCCTCGGACAGAATCACCGTTCCTATGTGCGAATCTTTTGAAAGTAGAATGTTTAATAAATGCCACACTATTCGGCCCATGAGTCTTCCTCGGACTAAGCCCACAGCCCAGGATGCGTGACTCTTGGTTATTTGTCCCCACAATAGCCCCTCAAAACTTCAATTTTTCCCTTCCATCCGAGGAGAAAAAGTGAGGTTTTGACTTTCAAGAGATAAAGACGGGATATTTAATTCACACGTGTGGGGATGTGACTTAATTGCGTTTCGTGATTACCTCTGACGCTTCGCAATCCCCGAAGCAGTTATTAATTACTCCAGGAGGCGTCTTGTCTCCCACATCCAACAGTTGATGCGTAGATCTAACGACTGATATTTTCCTTGAAATTATGAGCGGGATAATTTCCCCTCTCTCTCTCTATTAATATAAAGCCTTGAGGGATCATTTACCTTCTTCTTCAAAGAAACTTCAAGCGCTCCAGAGAACTCTAACGCTCCTGTCTTTCTAAAAAACGTCAAACTCCCAAATCTCTGTCGTTATTTCTCGTGAGAGGTCTTCGAAGATCTTCTCAGAAAGCTTTCAGATACTAGCGCTTGTAATCCCGTAAGTTTGTTTAGTTTTTGTATTAGAGTTTGCTTGTCGGTCTGTCTCCTCGGCCTTCCAATTTGTTTCCTTACCCTCAGAAATCATCCATTCTGCCTTTAGGTTGTAAAAAATGGGTAGATTTGAGCGTCTAGTAGATTCCCCAGCCAAAATAGAAGTCTTTAAGCAGAAATATAATATACCCTAGGAGGTTGGCCTGCGGTATTGTTCCTCAGAAGAAGTCGTTATACCTAGAGAGGCAGGAGAAGTGGTCATTCCTATAATAGCCTTCATAGAAGGGGGAATGACCCTTCCAATGGGTAGGATAACCCGAGAGTACCTTATAAATCATAGGTTATGCCCTCACCAATGCGCACCCAACATGTTTAGGATTCTTGGGTGTATCGATGCTCTAGACCAGCATCTTCATTTGGGCCTCACCTGGCATGATGTGGTTCACCTGTACGAGTGCCACTCGCAAGCCGACGGAGGATTTTATCTCAAGTCTAGGTCGTCCGTTGTGAGGCTCATTTCGTGTCTCCCCAAGTCAAATAAAGGGATGAAAGATGACTACCTCATCGCTTCAGGGGCATGGCACGATGGTCGACCCTGCCCAACTCGGGAGAGAGAGACAGGTGGGATACCCTAGAGTTAGATCCCTTGACATAGGATTTAGTCTTTATCCTCCATCCATGTTTCCCCATTACAATCTCTTTTGATAATAGATTCTCATTGTTCAATCGCACCTGACCTTTTGGTTACTTTTGCAGATAGAACACTTGTTGCTCCTCGGCTAAGTCACACCAACGTGGTTGCTCTCAACTACCTTCTCAGGTCGGAGATTTTTGTGAGCGAGGATCGACAACTACGAGCTGTCCACCATAGAACACTTGTTGCTCCTCCTAGATTTTGAACCCATTTCGAGGGTTTTTCAGGAAGTTGGAAACGCTATTAGAGCTGGTGATCGTCGGATTAACCGTATCGACGTGTCAAAACCCGACTTTCTATCCCGAGACGACCTTCCTCCTATCATTCTGCCAGTCTCTCAAATCCCTCCTCAACTTGTGCTTCCACTACAACAGGTCCCTCTCGGAGCTGAAGTCGCAGAAGAAGAGGAAATAGCTTCTTCACGGGCGTCCTTAGACAAGGAGATAGATCAGTTCCATTTTGAAGGGGAAGAAGGTAGACCAGAGAGGCCGGTGCAGCTCTCGGACTCTAAGGACGACGCCGACAGACTCTCCGTAGCTATCCAACCAGCATTAATTGTTTCCCGAGTAGATTCAAGCTCAGAAGAACAAGGAGAAATGAGTCTGAAAGAAAGGTCATCTTTAAAAGGCTTGGTAGCCAACAGAGGCAAGAAAGGAGCCCCGAAGGGCCCATCTCAGGCTTTGGCTCTTGCCAATCTACCCCCTCCGCCTCCTCTTCCTGCTGATCTTGGATTTCGCGCCATTCATGACTTGAAGAAGAAGAGACCAATGCAGGAGATCGAAGAAGGCGAGGTGATTCCTCCGAAGAGCTCCAAACAACAGAAGACTAAAGACCCGAAGGAAAATAGGGCAAGCTCTGTTGATAGCAGAGAAGATGCTGAGGTGCGTAGACAACAGCGCTTCTGGGCCCCTCGGATTGAATTGGATGGGGCTCAAATTCCCTGGGATGCCACAATCAGGGAGGCCCAGAGAGGTCACTCAGCCCATCTGGCCCAAGCTTTAGAGCAACCCCTCTTGCTCCCACGGGATATGGAGGCCCTTAGGTGCACTAGGCAGCCCGAGCTCTTCATGTCCTTGAAGAAGGATCTTGCCTTGGTAAGCTAGATTTATGTAGTGATTTAAACATTATAAAGTTATCCATCTTATCAGTATTATTATACTTGCCTTTACATACATGTCTTCTTTGCTACTGTTATGCAGGTCACTCAACAAGTCTAGGTGGCCGAAGAGTGGGTTCGAAATGCTCAAAATAGATGTGAGGTTGAGTCCCATTCTCGCCGTGAAGTTGAGAAGACTCTAGGGAGCCTTAAAGAGGAGAAGATGCAGCTGGCCGAGAAGCTGAAGATTTCAGAGCGAGAATGCTCAAGTGCCAAGGCTGGGCTAAAAAATGTCGAGGCCCAGGCCGAGGACCAGAGAAAACAGCTTTATACGACCCAGCTGAATTTGGCTACTGAGAAAGTAGCACTGCTAAGCCTGAAAGCTGAATTGCAGAAAGCTAAGGAGGCAGCACTAAAAGCGATGGAAGCTGCTAAGTCTGCGGAGGAGGCGGCATACGAACGCGGAGTAATGGAAACAGAGGAGAGGTTAACTAAGGAGGTGGCTGAGGTGTGCAGGGAATATTGCACGGAGACTTGGGTGGAGGCACTTAATCGTGCAGGGGTTCCTGCTGATTCGGAGCTGAGGAGACCTGAGAGCATGTTTTTCCCTTAACACATCAGGAAAATTCCGACCAGCCCTCCGCTGGCCATTAGTCTACCCCTCCCTCCTCCAGAGCAGATAGCTACAGCAAATGCCCCTGTCGGAGCTGCTGAGGCCTCCAAGGGAGTCGTTAAAGATAAATCTGCCAAGGACTCCTTTACCATCAAGGACGTTGTTTCTCAAGCCAAGGCAGTAGAGAAAAAGTCTGATGCTGAGGGTGCCAAGACCAAAGCTGTATGTCCCGAGAAGGACTCTCAGCCTTTGAAAAAGTAGCTGTAACAAATTTTTTTTTTTTGTTTAAGTGTAGCTCTTTTTTTTTCAAGTGTAGCTTCTGCAAACACTTATGATGTACTTATTCTACTTTTGATTAAAGAATGGACTTGTCTTTCTTATCTTTTGCATTTATACTTTTGTCATTTGCTTTTGTTAAAGTTTGAAATGACTTCCTATTTATATACTAAGGCTTTTCAAAAAAAAAAAAATATTTATAATGGATGACCACAACATGTTCTTATTTTGAGGCTCGACGTTTTCGTAATGAAGAATAACAGCAAGGACTTGTTATAATTTAAGTTCCAATGAATGCATTATATAAAGAAAATACTAGGAAATTAATTCAATTGTGCATGGTCAGAGGGCCTTGCAATAACTTAAGATTTATTCGATCATGCTAATGGAATGTTATTACCTAGTAACCCAAAAGTGGGTTAACTTTCTGTTCAAACACTTTTATAATAAACATAAGTGTAATAATCTCCCCAAAGCATCTGGTCCGAGGACATCAGGCATGACTAAGGTTCTGTATATAAAGGCACTTATGTGTATTCTTTTACTATGAAATACAATACAATTACATTCAGTATTTCCAGGCATGACTAAGGTTCTGTTCAAACACTTTTATAATAAACATAAGCTACTTCTTCACACAACACACGAGTTTAGTGATAAAGGAAATTCTTATTAGTAATAATACATTTTCAGGTTATTTACATTCCAAGGACGAGGTATTACACGTTCGTCTAAATCTTCTAAGAAGTATGCCCCTATACCTGCTTCCGAGGTGATGCGATATAGTCCTTCCCAATTGGGCCCTAGCTTTCCCCACGCTAAGTTTTTTGCAGTGCCCAGAACTTTCCTCAAGACCAAGTCACCAGGTGCTAGTGGCCTTAGCTTTACTTTAGCATCGTATCCTTGCTTAAGTTTGTGTTGGTAGTACGCCAATTGGACCAGCGCACTTTCCCTTCTCTCTTCAATGAAATCTAAACTTCTTTCCAGCAGATTATCATTATTATTTGAACTGAATGAATTGCTTTTTAGCGTTGGAAACCCAGTTTCCAAAGGAATGACAGCTTCGACACCATAAGTCATCGAAAAGGGGGTTTCCCCCGTTGATCTACGAGGTGTGGTTCGATAGGCCCACAGGACATGCGGCAGTTCCTCCACCCATCTTCCTTTCGCATCATCTAACCTCTTCTTCAGTCCATTTACTATGACTTTATTAACGGCCTCGGCTTGTCCGTTCCCTTGGGGATAAGCTGGGGTGGAATATCTATTCGTTATTCCTAATTCGCCGCAGTATCTCCTGAAGGCCTTACTGTCGAACTGAAGACCATTGTCCGAGATAATAGTACGAGGGACCCCAAACCGAGTAACGATGCTCTTCCAAATAAACTTCTTAGCGTCCACATCCCTGATGTTTGATAAAGGCTCGGCTTCAACCCACTTTGTAAAATAGTCAGTGCCGATCAGCAAATATCTCTTGTTTCCTGCTGCTTTGGGGAAAGGCCCGACAATATCCAAGCCCCATTGAGCAAATGGCCAAGGACTGGTTAACGGATTAAGGATCCCCCCTGGCTGGTGTATGTTTGGTGCGAATCGCTGGCATTGGTCGCACTTCTTTACATACTCATGTGCTTCTCTTTGCATGTTTGGCCACCAGTAGCCTTGCGTGATAGCCCTAAGAGATAAAGACCTGCCTCCAATGTGGCTCCCACAAATCCCCTCGTGTAGCTCTTCTAGGATGACCTCTGTCGCTTCAGGATGAATACATAGTAGATATGGTCCGGCAAAAGAGCGCTTGTATAATTTTCGATCTTTGGACAACCAGAAGCGAGGTGCCTTTCTTCGTATTTTTTCTGCCTCCAATTTATTTTCCGGCAAAAGGTCTTCTATTAAAAATGATATGATGGGATCCATCCAGCTAGGTTCCACTCGGACATGACAAATCTGGGTTAACTTTCCCCCTGCCTCCGTGGGCTTGTACAAGTCTTCTACGAGGATAATTCGAGGTAAGCTCTACGCCGAGGAGGTTGCAAGTGTAGCTAGAGAATCTGCATGCGAATTGCTGCTTCTGGGGATGTGCAGTAGACTGAATGACTCAAATTTTAATCGCAACTGTGTAACTTGACTTAAATACTTCTGCATCCTTTCATCCCTTGCCTCTAATTCGCCCTTCACTTGACCAACGACTAATTTGGAGTCTGAAAATATTTTTACTTCTTTTCCCCCCAGCCTTTGAACCATATTCATTCCTTCCAGCAGAGCTTCGTACTCGGCCTCATTATTGGTGGCTAAGAAATCCAACCTCAGCGATTTCTCTATTGTTAATTGTTCAGGAGAGATTAGGACCAATCCCAATCCAGAACCTCTTTGGTTCGCTGCACCGTCGACGTACACTTTCCAGCATAGGGGTTCTTGGAGCGAGATGACGCCAACCGATTTTTCATCCATGTGCTGCAGTGCTGGCACATTCTCTAACGAGGCTTCAGTGAATTCGGCCACCAGGTCTGCGAGGATCTGACCCTTGACAGAGGTGCGAGGCATGTACTTGATGTCAAAAGCCCCTAGAATTGTACCCCATTTAGCTATCCTGCCTGTATAGTCAGCACTTCGGAGTACAGCCTTAATCGGGAGTTGAGTTAAGACGATGACAGTGTGTGCCTGAAAATAGTGGGGGAGCTTCCGCGTACCATGGACCACAGCCAGAATGGCCTTTTCCAATGGTAAATAGCGCACCTCGGCTTCATGTAACGATTTGCTAACGTAGTAAACCGGCCGTTGCACACCACTATCAACTCGAATTAACACCAGACTTATAGCATGGGGAGCAACGGCTATGTAGGCGAATAAAACCTCATCCTCCTGAGGACTGGACATGATCGGAGGCCGAGAGAGATATTCTTTAAGCTGTTGGAAGGCCTTAGAACACTCCTCGGACCACTCAAATCCCTTCCACTTTTTCATCAAGAGGAAGAAAGGCATATGTCTGCTGAACGAGAGATAAAACGATTTAAAGCGGCGATCATTCCAGTAAGTTTCTGAACCTTTTTGGGATTACGAGGAGGGTGTAAATTGTTAATCGCCTTAATTTGATCAGGATTGACTTCGATTCCTCTGTGTGTTACCATGTATCCCAGGAATTTGCCCGATCCCACACCAAACGTGCACTTGGACGCATTTAGGCGCAACTTGTGTTTCCTCAAGATTTCAAAAATGCTTCCGAGGTCATCAACATGCTTGGATACCACCTTGCTTTTGACCACCATATCGTCTATGTAGACCTCAATGCTCCTCCCTAACTGAGGCTCGAACATTCTCGTCATCATCCTTTGATATGTTGATCCAGCGTTTTTTAGACCGAAAGGCATCACCTTGTAATGATAGTTTCCGATGGGGGTGACAAATGCAGTCCTCTCCTGGTCTTCCAAGGCTAAAGGTATTTGGTGATATCCTTGGAAGGCATCCAAGAAGCTCATCCGAGAGTGTCCCACCGTGGCATCCACCAACTGATCTATTCGTGGCATGGGGAATGGATCTTTTGGGCAAGCCTTATTTAGATCGGTAAAATCCATGCACACTCGCCACTTGCCACTCTTTTTCTTTACCACCACAGTATTAGCCAGCCATTCAGGGTAGAACACCTCCTTGATAGCTCCTGCTTGCTTAAGCTTTCTCACCTCTTCTTTAACGGCATCGGCATGCTCCTTGGACGGGCGTCGAGGTGGTTGCTTTTTCGGAGTAATGGACGGGTTAACATTTAAGTGATGACAGATAAAAGTTGGGTCTACCCCCGGGGCCTCATAAGCGCTCCAGGCGAATACATCGACGTTCTTCTTAAGAAATTCTATTAACTTTTCTCTCTCGCGATGCGGCAACTGGGACCCCACTTGGAAATATTTCTCCAGATCATCCCCTATAATGATCCTCTCTAAGTCATCACATTTTGCCTCCTCGGAATGCCCATAGATAGGCAACTCTAGAGTTTTTAATTGCTATGAACTTCCCTCCGCGGCTATCGGCGATTCAGCTTCAGGTTGATGGGATATGGCTGCCACCAGGCATTGTCTAGCCATGGACTGGTTTCCAAGGATTTCTCTAACTTGACCCTCGGAAGGGTACTTCACCCTTTGATGCAAAGTGGAGGAGATAACCCCTAGAGTGTGAAGCCAAGGTCTAGCCATGATAGCCGTATACGAAGAATAAACATCCACCACAATAAAGTCAACCTCTACCACCTCAGGACCGGTCTGTACAGGTAGCCTAATCTGACCCTTCGGCATAACGGTTCTTCCCTCGAAGCTAACCAGGGGGGAGTCATAGGCGGTTAGATCCTCAAACTTTAACCCCAAACCTCTAAACAGGTCGGGATACATCACCTCCACGGCACTCCCTTGGTCCACCAACACCCTCTTCACATCATACCTACCTATCCTAAGCGTAATCACCAAGGCATTGTCGTGGGGTTGGATGGTTCCGACCTTGTCTTCGTCTGAGAAACCCAGAACTAGTTGTGTTTCCATCTTGATTCTTTTTTATTCAAGCTTACTATCCTCGGCGAGTGACCGAGCCACAGACATAACTCTGTACGGACAGGATCCTGTTCTTCCGGGGGCAGCGAATATGACGTTTATCGTTCCTAGGGGTGGGCCTGAGGAAGCCCCTCTTCTGGAATCGAACCCAGTCTGTCCTGCCTGGCTACTGGAGTGATGCAACAGATCCTTCAATCTTCCTTCTCGGACCAGCTGATCCAAATGGTCCCATAAATTCCTGCAATCCTCAGTAGTATGTCCTTGATCCTGATGATATTAGCAATAGAGGCTTTGGTTGCGCCTCATAGCGTTCCCAGCCATTTTGTTCGGTCATTTAAAGAACGACTCGTTCTTAATTCTTTCCAAAACCTTACTAACTGGTTCTCGGAATACCGCGTTGACAGCTTGAGCGTTGGAGGAATCTGACTGCCCGGCGAAGTCTCTCCGAGGCCGATTGTTACTGAATCGGTCCGACCTGAAATCCCTACACTCCTGAGGGTTAACCTTTGTTTTACCCTTTCCTTGCTGCTGGTCTTCTTCAACCCTTTTGTACTTGCTTATTCGATCCATAAGCTGACGCACACTGGTGACAAGTTTACCAGTGAGGGACTTCCTTAATCCATGCTCGGCAGGCAAGCCGCCCTTAAAAGTACTGATGGCCACGTCCTCAAAGTCACCATCTATTTCGTTATACGTCTCCCAATATCTGTCCGAGTACATTTTCAGGGTTTCCCCCTCCCGCATGGACAAAGACAATAAAGAATCCAAAGGGCGAGGCACCCTACTGCATGTGATAAAACGAGAGCCAAAAGCCTGCATAAGTTCCTTAAAGGAATTTACGGAGTTAGCTTTCAACCCATCGAACCACCTCATGGCCACGGGCCCCAAACTGGAGGGAAAGACTTTACACATCAAAGCCTCGTCCCTAGAGTAGACAGCCATTTTCTGGTTGAATTGGCTTACGTGCTCTACCGGATCCATTCGGCCGTAATAAGTGGTGAAAGTAGGTTGATGGAATCGCCGAGGAAGTTCTGCCCTTTCAATGCGACGCGTAAAGGGGGATCTAGAGATTTGATTCAACGCCTTGCTCATGGCATCATTTTCCAGCCCCTTGAGAGGTGGACTCTTACGTTTCCGCTTATGAACATTTTCCTCGTCACAGGAAAAAGGCTCGCTCGACGGTGTCCTAGGATCGCGTCTGTACGTAACGTCATCTTCATCATTTGAGGAAACGCCAGAACTAGAAGGAGCTTGTCGTTGGTGTGCATGGCGTAGCTCCCGCTTTAACTCATCGATTTCCCTTTGCATGGCCCTGTTACTCCGCTCCTGAGGGAAGTGATTCCCTATTTGCGGGTGACTTCCACTAGTCTGTGTGGTATGTGGGCTACCCTCTCTATCTCTTCTACGCTCAAGATTATGGAAGGCATCTTGTCGATGGGAGCCCCTAGATTCCTGCTGATGGGGACCTGATCCTACCATGGTGAAACGTCGCGCTCACTATTATACAAATTCTTCCCACAGACGGCGCCAATTGTAGGGCAACAAATTGTGCACTCAAGTCCAGAGCATGCAGGACCTGGGCCTAATAAGTCCGCTGCAATAAATTTGTAGAGAGTGGGTTTAAGAATTAGGTCTGAATGGCGAGGACTACGTTTAACCTATTCTTACAAACGAACTAAAAGGCTGATTAAAAGGCCCAAAGTATATCGAGATAATTTGGCATAAGTAAGTTTCATTTCGGTCCGAGGAGGAATCCTCTTATGTAATTCACGTTCTAGTTCTTTGCTTCTTTTCTTTTCTTTTTCGTTTTTCTTTCTTTTGCTCGAAAAGGTCCTCCCCCTTACAATGGAGGGGGAGTGACACTATATAATCATCTTCTAAACATCCTAACCTTACACTTGTCATTCATCTAAGGCGCCCTTTGATACTTGTCCCATCAAATCTTTTCTTTGGCTTCCCTGTGAGAGGTAATAGTCTTGGTAGCACTGTTCAGAGGTCTTCTCCATATAAATGCGGCCAGAAAAGTAGTTGCAGGGTATTCAATGTGGTGGTAGCAGCCTTTCTTTAGATATTTCGGGGATCTTTTCCTTCCCAGTAAGCTCACCAAGGTCGTTTCTGTCATGGGGGATTCCAGGAGGATTACTTTAACCATTGGGATTCATCCTTGAACCGAAATCTTCTTATCCGAGGACCATACCCTCCTCGGACAGAATCGTCGTTCCTATGTGCGAATCTTTTGAAAGTAGAATGTTTAATAAATGCCACACTGTTCGGCCCATGAGTCTTCCTCGGACTAAGCCCACAGCCCAGGATGCGTGACTCTTGGTTATTTGTCCCCACAATTATATATAGATTTTTTTTTTTAGAAGAAAGAGAAGGTGTTTACTTTAAACTCAAATACTTATTATGTTATTTACATTTTTTTTTTTTTACTTTATCCAAAAACTGTTTTGGTAAATCATGGACAAATAACTTGCTATCTTTTGTTTTTTATTGAATATAAATCAGGATTAGATGGATAAGATGAAGAACTTGAGAAGAATTAGATTGCACTATGTTGCTACTTTTTTTATTTTTTTATTACACGTTGCTAATTTATTCATATATATATATATATATATATAAAACAAGATTAGATGGAGAATTTGAGAAGGATTAGATTACACTACGTTGCTACTTTTTTTTTATTTTTTTTATAATACACTTTGCTTTTTTTTTTTAATACACGTTGCTACCTTTTATATATATATATATATATATATATATATATAAATAAATGTTTTCTTTTTACGTGTAGTATAATAATTAAATAAGGATTAAATGGATCAGGTGAAAATTTTGAATTGTAGTTAAATTAAGATATTTATCAACTTAGAAATTATAGGGAAGAGAAATTATATATTTTTAAAAAAAATCTAAAAATCTAAACAAATTTCTGCAATATAATACAGCCACTTGGTGCAACCACGGCTTCTAAGCCCAACATTTATTATATGGTACTAGAATTATGCATGTGCGATGCACGGCTTAATCAAGAATAATGTGTAAACTGAAGAAATTTTTTATTAATTTAATTAAAATTAAATAATAAAAATAAAGTAATCTTTTACGTTGGGTTATATAATGAATGCATATTGTGTATGACTAAAGATTTTATATAATAATAAAAAAATCAAATATAAGTCTAGTAATGGAAGATGATAGATAACTATATAACTCTTTTTCTTTTCTTTTCTTTTCCTTTTTTCTGAGAAAAAAAAGTATTTAGGGAGTTTGCATAATATATATTAAGCTTTAAAGCTTAAGTACTCACCATTGCATATATAAATGCAAAAACCTTGAATTCAATAATTATAAACAATCCAAAAATAATAATTGAAAGCATATTTAGGTGGTAACCTTAATTCAATAGTCAAGAACAATCCCAATTACTAAACTTTAAAAAATGAAAGTGGAGAAACTCACATGATAATTTAATTTTTGTCTTTGAAAGATGAGGAGGAGACACCAAAACTTGGGCGAGTTTCACACTACAAAAGAAAAAAGAGGGTTTATATATACACAAAAACTTCAATATTTTTTTTAATAAAAAAAACTAAAAGTTAAAACCTTTGCAATAAGTTTGCATTAATAATTGAAAATAACTTTTAAGATATGATGAGAATTGAGAAGTAAATAACTTCATTAGCATTGAGATATGATGAGAATTGAGAAGTAAAACATGTTATAATAATTAAACAAAAACTTATTCAATTTGATTATAATAAAAAAAATTCATAGTATACAAATACATACCTTTGTAGGTGTTGTAGATAGAAGAATGGAAGACTAAACCAAAAAACAATACAATAGGTTGGAGAATGAAAAAAAACACCTAATAACCGTGTATATATATACACTCCACCTAAAAGGAAACCAAGTAAAAATCAAATACCCTACATACCATTATGCGTGCTATTCAAACTCATTTTTTTTATGGGATGTTTAAAATTTTTATAAGAAAAAAAAAAACCTAATTTTATATCATACGTATCAAACTTTTCTTCTGAATGTCAAATTTGTATCTTCACCAACAATGTTTTTTTTTTTTTTTTGGGGGGGGATATATACGGTTTTTTGGAGAAAAAAAAAGTTTGATACGGTTTTTTTTTAAAGAAATTTGGATAAAATTTTGGATATCAATTAAAGCATATCATATCGTAATGGTGTTCTGATAAAATTTTTTACATTAAAAAAACAGAGATTGTATAAAATTTTATATCTAGGAATTTTAAGAGAATGATAATTAATGGTGGAGAGAAAGAGTTGATATGAAGATACAAAGGTAGAGTTTAAAGTTTATATATATTAAAAGAAAGCTGAAGTAGCCGTGTGTCTATCCAATTTTTTTTCTTTTTTTTCTTTTTTTTTGCCTTAAGAGAAGTCTATTTCTATCCAAAGAAGAGATTGATATATATTATTAAATTATTAAGTTTTTGTGTTCATCAAAATCTTTCCTTCTTTTTAGCACTATATGTCCAATACTGCTGGGTTTACTTGAGTGTCCAATATCTACTTAGAAATTATAGGAGAAGAAAAATTATATATTTGTTTTCTTAAAATCTAAAAATCTAAGAAACTTTCTGCAATTTGGTGAAGCCACTTAGCGCAACCATAGCTTTTAAGCTCAACTTTTATTATTCTAAAAATCTAAGAAATATTCTAAAAATCTAAGAAAATTTCTGCAATTTGGTGAAGCCACTTAGCGCAACCACGGCTTCTAAGCTCAACTTTTATTATATAGTATATGATATGATATGATATAATATGATATAGAGTCAGATTCAAATTTCAAACCTCGAGATAAAATTACAAGGAAACTCTCCCACAAAGGAAATAAGTGGAAGGTAATCAATAGAGGTTACATATGAGTAAACACCTATCCCCAACGTGCACACACACTTTTCATAAAATTTTTGTGGGAAATCCTTTCTAACTTACATTTTGC
>JARYZH020002928.1:0-13014 GCA_030021035.2 Notholithocarpus densiflorus
AAAATACAATGGCCATGGACGGTAGTTTCAGTCTTCAATTTTCACTCCAAAGGTTCCTTGATCGTTGCCCAGAGCTTCGGTCTTTCCCGCAGTTTGATTCGCTTGCTAATGAGGTAACTCTCTCTCTCTCTCTTTGTTTGGTTGCTGAGAAAATTGCAAACTTTTGCTGCTTTTTGTTTTGGGTTGGAGAAATTGTGGGGTTTAGCTAAATTGAGGTTTGGAGACATGTAAAGTTCAAAATTTTGTGTTTTGGTTTTGGCTGGAATAGGATGAATTTTGGACATCTATATGGGATTTTGGTTACTTAGGAATAACTCAAAGAGAGAGCTAGTTGAACTAATTTTAATTTTAATTTGAATGATTTTTGTTTGTTTGTTTTAGTATTACATTTTTTTTTTCATTTGGGCTTGTGCAGAGAGACATTGTGACAGGAGGAGGTGGTAAAGGTGCTGGGGGAGGTGTTTCTGCACCCAAATTATACCATTCCTTTGATGGGATGTTTTCGCCCGATAGCCAGAAAGATAGTGGACAAAGCTGTGGGCTTGCTTTGGCATCTGGGCAAGTCCAATGCGAATGACATGTCAGTGGAGGTCGAAGAAGAGGAAGATTTGAATGAAGTTGTTTCGGTAATTGAGCACTACAATCAAGCTGGGAGGGGTCTCGATCTTCATGAGCTTGCTTGCTTGGCCTTCTGTCGCGCCCTTGACTTGGCTCCTTTTTTATTGGGGTAAGCTGACGTGCTTTTTGTGTAATTCTTTAACCATTGCACTTAATTAAAAATTTCACCCTCCTTTTTATGGCAAAGGCTAACCCTCTAGATGGATCCTAGAGTTTAGTTAAGTGAAAAAATGATATAGGTCAGGCAGTGGCTATTTATATCTGGTTGAGTTATGTATGCATTATGCTACACAATTTCTGAACTGTTTGATATTTGAATGTTTTTGGATGTGCTATAAGGTTGCTCATTGGATATTTGATTTTAGTTTGAGGAATTTTATTTTTATGCTTTTACACTAAATATGTTCTGGTTACTTGGTGCAGGTCTATATTAAAATATTTTGAATTTGCTCCCCCACCTTTTGAGCGCATTTCAAAGGAAGGAAAAAATCCTTGGCTGTGTGGTAAGGTATGTTAATTGAACTTTCTCAGAGGAATCAATGTTGGTATTGTTTTGAACAGCACATGCCATTAATTTTTGTCTCTCTCTCTCTCTCAAGAAAAAAATTAATTATTTCATGGGCTATTTTTTGTTTTTGTTTCTACATTTGAATTATATTTTGTTTTGTCAGGTTGGAACTCGTATATTATGTGCTGCTCGGACATCTTACCGCCTCCTCCTTGTGGATTCAGAAATCTTTTCTAAACTTAGGAACTGGAACTGGTCCTGTTTCTTGGATCTTGTAAAGCAGACCTCCAATCCTGACCTGAGCAGCAGTGCTGCAGATAATACTGTTATTGCAGACATTAAATGGTGTGGGATACAGATACTATCAGTCATTCTGAAAATAAGCCACATACCAACTCCACACTTCAGTGTTGGGGCCACAGAAGCATTCTCATGTTTTTTGCGGTTGGTTATGTCTAACTCTTTGAGCAAATTGTTAATTCTCAAATTAAAATTTAAACAGCTTATATATATATATATTCATTTTGCTTTTGCCATTTTCAGCTGGAAGGAGTTCTGTCAAGATACATCACTGGAGAAGGCTGGTTTGTATATTAAGTCATCTGAACAAAATGAGTTGAGTTCTCCTAGCAGAAGCATTGATTTCAATCAAGAGAACTGTCTTTACTCTTCTGGCCTTTGTTCTCTGGCCATTTCCTCTTCACAGGTTGATGAGATTGAACCACCAACTCGGAGTAAAAGGCTTGCTAAAGGGTAGGATTTAGAAATGATCTCTTATTTTTCTTGTTAAAAAAAGGTTTTGGAATCTGTTTGCAACATGTGCATTAGTATTTCTAATTTTTCTTTAGTATAAATTTGGGTGTGTTTGTGTTTGCTTGCCCCAACCGAAAATATTTTTGATAGTGTCACCTACTTCATAGTTCTGTTGGTTTTTCATGTTCGCATTTGATCATTTATTTTATATATTCAGGGAGGATACATCAGTTGGAAATATGTTCTTTTTGACATCTGCTGTGAAGAAAAGTTTTGAGATGGTTATGTTGGCAGTAAGTCAAAAGTGGCCTGTTCTTCTATATGGTCCTGCTGGTGCTGGGAAATCTGCTCTTATTCACAAGTTGGCCCAGGATAGTAGGAACCAAGGTATGCCCTTTCTTTTCTTCTCCATTCTTTAGTTTAATTGAACACATCATGCATACAATGATATAACCTTATGGTTTGCTAAATTCTTTCTGACTTTCCACTCCAGTGGTTTGGTAAACTCTTCGTAAATGACTATTTTTGCGTGGGAGTCAATTTGTACTTGCAGTCGGTTCATTTGGACTTCTGTTTTACCTTTTGGATTTATTTCATTAGATATATTTATTTTTGGAAGTGAATTTTCATTTTATGCTGCTTATAGCACTGTATGGAAATAGATCTAAATATTGTGGAAGAAAGTGTCTCACATTGGCTGTGTGAGCTTGGTTACGGGGGTATGTTCTAGTTTGGCTTCTTCACCTATTAGCTTGTGCTTTTGGGTTGGATGCTCTACTATGTTATTAAAGTTTGGTTTTCCTTAGACTCGTAGTGCTTGGCCCATTTGTTTATGTCTGGTTCAGTGGGTTAGTTGTGAGCATCTTTGGTACTGTTTTACCTCAGGTCTGTTCAGTTTTGTTCAGCCTGTTTAGTTTTGTTGGATTTGTTTTTCCCTATAGGAGAGGGGACAATAAAAAAGGCCCCAAATTATTATGACCAAACTCCTCCAGAACTGAAAATGATTCTATTACCATCGTTGTATGACTGGATAGCTTCATTAACTGGCCTTTTTTTTTTCCTAATATGGTGGAATTTCTTGATTGCTGTAGTTTTTACCTGGTTGTTGTTTGCTACCCAGGTATACACCTTGTATGCTTGGGTACATACTTTTCATTTTCTTTAAATAAAACTCTTTACTTTTATAAAAAGGGAAATGTTTGCATGTCACTTAATGCACACATAGTACACACACTCCCCAAAAACAAGGGAAATCGTGACTTCAAGTGACGATTTCAAACTTCGAAATCGTGACTTGAAGTCACGATTTCCCTTGTTTTTGGGGCGTGTACTATGTATGCAAGTGTGTGTGTATAATAGACACTCCCCAAAAACTTGTAAAAAATAAAAAGAAGAGTCCCTCATTGGGTTTGATGCTCTAATAAATATGGTTCCAGAAGCTCAGTACTTGAATTTGAAGCACTCAGAATTTAATTTGTGTGCTGGAATAATGAGACTGAACTTCTTTAAACATATTTCTGTAGGAAGTCATTTAGTAGGTTTATGTTGGCTATTCCTGGCTAAGTAATTTCTTATCATTCAGCATTTTTTATGTTGTTGCTTATAAATTTAGATTCTTATATAGTGGTGTATATCAAATTTTATATCCTGTAATATGTCAACATTGTTTGTTTCAATGTTTTAGAAAAGCAGTAGGTAAATACCTATAAAAAAAAAAGAAAAGCAGTAGGGAAACAATATAAACTTCTCAATAAAAACTCTTTGAGGGGGAGATTTCAATATTGAATTGTGAGTCACAATAACAGGTCACGTGTAGTGTGGATGTTATGTGTATTTGGCAATGGCGAAACGATTGCTGACAAGAAATAGTATGCATGTGATTTTGTTTTCATATTGTATTTTTAGTTGGGAAATTTGTTTTGATATTGTATAAAACATAATATGACAAAAAAATGATTAAAAATGCATGAAAATTCTTTACCTGTTGTATGTTGATCTTATATTTTAGGAGAAATTACACTTTTCCACCCTGAACTATGCCCCATTTTACACTTTGCCCTTGAACTATAGACATGCATGATTGATCCCAGAAAGTTATAACTCTTTTCAATGGCCCCATTGCCGTTTATTTTGGTATCAAGCACGACGGAATTAAGTATTATAATACCAATTTACCCTTCAAAAACAGATGGTAGAGTGATAAATTGGTATTTTAATGCTAAATTCCTTTAGCTTAACAACAAAAGAAATGGCAGGGGTTTAAGTGTTAGAAAGTTTTCGATTTGGGGAGTTGATCGTGCATTTTGATTGTTTAGGGGGCAAAGTGTAAATGGGGTATAGTTTAGGGTGGAAAAGTGTAAATTTCCCCAGTTTTAATGGATAATATTAGTCCTAAAGAAGATTTACATCCATAATCTTTTATGATTTTAAGAAATTTCATTCTACATTACCTAATTGCTAATTAGCTTATCTGTTTCAAATATTAGATACAAAAACAAGTGCTTGCACACACAAACAAGTATAATTCTTCCTTCTTTATTTTCGAAATTTGTTGGCTGTTCGCCTTTGTGTACTTCTTTGTACTTAGTTATGCCTTTCTTATGGCCTTTTCAATATATATTTTATTACTTATTCAAAAAAGGAAAAACCTCTAAAACCTCTCTGTTGCTCTCTGTTCCACAGTTCTGTCTATCCACATGGATGATCAAATTGATGGTAAAACCTTAATGGGAAGTTATGTTTGTACAGAGCAACCCGGTGAATTTAGATGGCAGCCCGGGTCACTTACCCAGGTTTGTTTTCTTTGCAAAGATTTATTTAAACATACATAAATATATAGAGTTACATATTTGTGTAATACCTTAAAATTGGAGATTTTTATGTACAGTAACCTCAAAATTTCTTTTCCACAGGCTGTTCAGAATGGATTTTGGGTTGTATTTGAGGATGCTGACAAGGCACCATCTGATGTGCAATCCATCATACTACCTTTGCTGGAAGGTGCAAAATCATTTTCAAATGGGCATGGGGAGGTAACTGCTTGTCTTTTTATTGCTTAAAAAAAGTCCTGTAGGGCTGTCCTTAATCTGAGATGGTAACCCCCAATGCTACATAAACTGTGTTTGAATCAAACTTAGTGTTGCCATCGTAGTATGTATGCCACTCAACTCTTGTAATGGTAATTGTAATTGTTGTCTACTAGGAGCTGTTTATGTTTGAGTATATTATATACTATAATTTTTAATTTTGCTTGTTAATTTAATTTTCATAATTGCATGATATTTTTCTCACAAGTAACCTAAGTAGTGCAAGTCACAATAAATAGGGAAATAATTAGGGTACAAAAGTCACAATTATCATGTATGCTTGGGCAAGTTACCTATCCCCCCACAACACCACCCAAAAAAAAAAAAAACAGAGAAGAGAAAGATAGGCTTCTGAGGATGGTGTCTGCTTCAATAGTTGATTTGTCATTTTTTCCTTCTGCTTTATTCACAAGTTTTATGTTCTCTTGATTCATGATTCCAGTTGAATGTTTACTTATTTGGTATTTTTCAGCATGAATTGTTTTATAACCCCATAGTCTAATGTACTTTGCTTTTAGCTTAATTGAATTTATAAAACATATGTAGTGCCTTAATGTTGAAGCATTTTTCTTACATTTGCAGGAAATAACGGTGGCAGAAAGTTTTCGACTATTTTCCACAATTTCAACTTCTAGATTTGATATATCACGCAGTTCAGAAGGTGTGTTACTCTTTGCAATTCTTGGACTTTGTGTACATGTCTCCAATTTTTATTATGACTAGTTCCCATTGGATACGGGATCTGGTAAGTGTGGAATCCTTCTATCGAACAGATTTGGGCTGCATAGAGGGTTTTTGGAATTATTGTAAAATTCTTACAAGATATTTTTTGGGTTTCTGTAGAACTGCCTCTATAACTGCTCTCAAATCCTTTATGCAAAGTTTCTTCAATTGACCATATTTTGTGTTATTCTTCAGTTCATTGCAATATTTTTCTTATGACTTATTACCACTGGATACGGGATCTGGTAAGACAGTAATCCTTCTATTGAACAGATTTGGGCTGCATCGGCTTTTTGGAATTATTGTAAAATTCTTGCAAAGGCCTTGGTTTGCGTAATCAAAGCTTGCTTCACCTTATGAAAGGGTTCCATGCCCCCCCCTCCCCGCGGCAACTATACTGATAGTTGGTTCAGGTTGTGCCTATGGCACTCCCTTTCGGATCCTTGCCTTCTTATCTGGTGTGAGGCAAGGAATGGAAACCCAATAGCACACACAAGGAACTATCTTTAAGGAAGAGTAAGCACCAAGACATGGGACTAAACTTGGGAGGCGGTAAAGAGAGAAAAAAAAGAAGAAAAGAGCAATAAGGCCAATGTGGCTCAATTCTCAATTCTCTCAATATTTTATTGATCAACTTCCCTTTGTTTGAGTATAATAACACACCTATGTATAAAACCCTAGGCCCAAAACTATGACCCACACCCAACAATTACTGAGTTACTAAAATACCATTGACTTTGAAAACCAAATAAAATAAAAAAACCTAATTAATTATCGAGGACACTTATTCTTGGGCTTAACCTTAGTCTTTCAATGAGGATATTGTTTCTCCAACCACACTATGATTATACCATCTTTTTGGTTTTCCCAGTTCCATGTTAATTACTATAAACCCAATCTGTTGCTTTGACAAATGGGGTGGTGAGGGGTGATGAAGAGTTCATTGTGGGTGTAGGGCAGGGGTATATATATATATATATAAAATATTTTGATAAGTATGGCTGGGATAAATGTAGTCTTCTCTTGGTTATGGAACAAGAATACTAATGGCTGTTTGATTGGCATGGTGGGAATGGGTTTGAAGAAATTCACCTAACCCTGCCTGTTGCCTTCCAATGTAAATCAATCTTTTCCCCCCTTCATAGTATTTTACTTTTTATAGTGCCTATTGTGTTTATTATTAATATTATATAAATGTACAAAAAAAAAAAAATTGTGTTGTTCATATGAATTAGAAGATGCTTTTCTTTGGAAGCAGGTGGAAAACTTGGTGTTTTTTGGAGGAAAGTGATGATTGTGCCTCCAAGTAAGGAAGACTTGCAAAATATAATAAAAGCCTGGTATCCAAATTTAGAGCCAATTTCTGAGAAACTCATAGGTGGGTTATATATGTTGTGAATTAATAGCTTCATATAGAATGATTTTTACCTATGTATTGAATGATTTCTCTTATAGAAACCTTTGAAAGGGTTAACTCTTCTCCTGTACATCAACTAGCGGGATTCCACCCCAGAAATTCTGCTGTTAGTTATCTCAGCAGATTCTCATTAAGGTATCTAAAGCTGTTATCGTTGCTAATTTGCATGTTGACTTCATTTGGAATATTATAATTGAAGCTATTGATTCTTAATGGCAGGGATCTTCTTAAATGGTGCAAGCGAATCTTAGGTTTAGGCTTTAGCTTCAGTGGAGATGGTTTGTCAGCTTATGAGTGTAATTGCATATATCAAGAGGTTTGGCGTATTCTTATGTCTTTGGCTTCTTTTTCTTCTTCTTTCCTCTGTGGGTCAAGTGATAAAATACTCTCTCTTGGCAACTGAAGCATTGTTTTATGTTCCCAGGCTGTTGATATATTTGCGGCCTTTTCAACTTCAGCTGAAAACCGGTTGACTATCATGAAAGACATTGCTAAGATGTGGGCAGTGCCAGCTTCAGTAACAGAGAGTTTATATCCTCATAGTAAACCTATGATTCAGGTTATGTTTGTGGTTTGATTCTGGTGAAATTTCTTTTTGATTAGGTGGCATATTCAGCATCTCATTTGTTTAGAAATGAACTGCAGGAATTGCATACAGATTTGAAAATTGGCCGAGTTGTTCTTCAACGCACTCAAATGGTTGTAAGTGGGAGACATTTTGACGGTGTCTTGATTTAGTTTACTTTCATATTAGCTTTTTTATTTGATACTTCCATGTGAATTTTGTAGTTACACAGCCAAAAGAAACCTTTTGCTGAGATTCGTAGTTCTTTGCATGTACTTGAGAGAATAGCTTGCTCTGTTAAGTTTAATGAACCTGTTCTCTTGGTTGGTGAAACGGGTACCGGGAAGACAACACTTGTGCAGTATCTGGCCACAAAACTTGGCCAGAAACTTACTGTCTTGGTATGTTCTCTCTCTGTCTCTCCCAATATGAAATATTGTATACAGGGCACCTCTTACAGAATATTGACCAACTATTAATTTGTCTTTTGTTGCAGAACTTAAGTCAGCAAAGCGATGTTGCTGATTTATTAGGTGGATTTAAGCCTATGGATGCGCAATTCGTGTGCTTCCCCCTTTATAAGGAGTTTGAAGATCTTTTCTCTAAGACATTCTCCATGAAGGTTTCCTTCCTTCTTCTTCCCATAAGTTTCATATGCTTGCTTGTCATATGTTTTACAGTCTCTGAAGCTAACTTGTGCCGTTGTATGCTGATTTTCAGGTCAATGTTGACTTTCTAGCCCATTTACAAAAGCATCTTAGTAATAAGAATTGGAAAATGTTACTAGCTGGGTTTCAAAAAGGTGTTGATTCTTTCCATAAGTTTGTTCAAGAGGGAAGATCAAGGTCTGGTAAAAAGCGGAAGAAACCTTTGAATGAAGAAAGATACAAAGCTTGGGATAACTTTTCATTGAAGCTTGAAACTGCCCGTGGGCAAATTGGTGCTTCATCGGGCATGATGTTTTCATTTGTAGAAGGAGCTTTTGTTACTGCACTTAGAAATGGCGAGTGGATTTTGCTTGATGAGGTGAATTTGGCACCTCCAGAGACTTTGCAGAGAGTTATTGGTGTTCTTGAAGGAGAAAATGGGTCACTTTGTTTAGCTGAAAGAGGGGATGTCAATTATATACAACGACATCCTAATTTTCGTATATTTGCTTGCATGAATCCTGCAACTGATGCTGGGAAGCGGGATTTGCCCTTTTCTTTGAGGAGTAGATTTACAGAGTACTTTGTTGATGATGTGTTGGATGACAAAGATTTGACTCTATTTATTAATCAGTTTATAGACGACAGCAAAAGTAATCGAGAATTAGTGAATAAAATTGTGCGCTTTTACAAAGCAGCTAAAAAGGAGTCAGAAGACAGGCTGCAAGATGGGGCTAACCAGAAACCACAATACAGTTTACGGTCTCTCTATCGGTCATTAGAATATACTAGGAAAGCAGAAAGGGAGTTTGGATTTCCCAAAGCAATATATGATGGGTTCTGTATGTTTTTTCTCACTCTTTTGGACGGCCCCAGTGCTGAGATAATGAACCAAATGATTTTGTCATATTTGTTGGGGAGGAATATGCCTCCGCATGTGCCTTTTGATGGTTACTTAAACCTAAAAGAAAAATTCAAGTTGATTATAAAAAAAAAGGAGAAATCTGAGTCTGGTTTGGAGAACTATGTTTTAACTAAAAGTGTTAAGGAGCATCTTAGCAACTTGGCACGTGCAATTTTTATTAAAAGGTATCCTGTTCTTCTACAGGGACCCACGTCTAGCGGGAAAACTAGCCTTGTTCAGTATCTAGCTGCAATAACTGATCACGAATTTGTACGGATCAATAATCATGAACACACTGATTTGCAGGAATATTTAGGTTCCTACATTACTGATGCTAGTGGAAAGCTTGTATTTCATGAAGGTGTATTGGTTAAGGCTGTACGTAATGGTTATTGGATAGTTTTGGATGAGCTTAACTTGGCCCCATCTGATGTACTGGAAGCCTTGAATAGATTGCTTGATGACAACAGAGAACTTTTTGTGCCTGAACTGCAGGAAACTATCCGAGCGCATCCAGATTTCATGCTTTTTGCCACTCAAAATCCGCCTACTTTCTATGGTGGGCGCAAAATGCTATCTCGAGCATTTCGCAATCGTTTTGTGGAGATCCATGTGGATGAAATCCCAGAAAATGAGTTGAGCACAATATTAGAGGAGAGGTGTAAAGTCCCTGAAAGTTATGCTAAGAAAATGGTTGATGTCATGAAGGAATTGCAGTTGCTCAGGCAGAGGAGCAAAGTATTTGCAGGAAAGCATGGGTTTATTACTCCAAGAGATTTGTTCCATTGGGCTCATCGCTTCAAGAAATTTGGGAGTTCTTATGAAGATTTGGCTAGCATTGTGTACCTGTCCTTGTAGTTTCTATTCTTTAATAGTGAATAACTGCAAATTTCTTTTCAAAACAGTTTGGCTAAGCATTTATTTTTACCATTTCTTATTGATGGTAGGAAATTTTTTTGTTTGGTCTCAAGTGGTAAGTCATTTTTTGCTATCTTATGTCCATATATTTTTTTATGTTTGTTCAGGGACTGGTATTTCTAAAAAGGATGCTGTAGAGTTGAGGCAAAGATGCTTGCATTTTCTATTAGAAAAGCTAGCGGTGTGTTTTCTTTTATGCTCTTGTTTTGTTTCTTCTTGGTATAAGCATTGTGTACTTTTTTTTTAAAGAATAAAATAAAATTCTGTAATGCTTAAATGGTGCATCACTTTTATATTTTTATTTTTTCTTGTCTTCATATATAAACTATTAGTTTCAGTTGTGACCTGACTTATGGAGTGTTTATTACTACAATGTAATGAAGTCTACTATAAAAAAAAAATTCCTTGATAAGCATTACATGTTATATACCATACAATAAAAGTTGGCATTTACATGCTGTGCTTGGGCCATATGGCTTAACTTAAATATTACATATCATATGTGATGCATTATAAGTATATTACAATTATTAATATAGTTCTCTATAAATGAAACTCTTTTGCCAAAGTTTTTAGAAGTTTATGAAACCTAGTTTAAAAAAAAAATTCTATCGCCAGAAATTTCTAGAAATTTTAATAAAGTTCCACTATATTATTTGACCTTTAACCAACATTTTTTGCTCTAGTAATAAGATATAGGCATTACATGTCCTACTTGTGTTATTTGTCTCAATGATAAGTGTTAGGCACTGTATGATGTGCTTTTGTCACGTGACACAATATAAATACTTTACATAGTTTTATCTAACTAAAGCTCTATTACCAAAGTTTCAAGAAATTTCATTTTATCTAACCAAATCTTACCAAAGTTTAAAGAAATTTCATAGAATTTTCATTATTTATTTTAATTATTTAGTTATCTATTATAATTTTTGGATTTGATAAAGCCTTGGTCTTAAACAATGTGCTTTTACCAAGTATAAGATCCAAAAATATTAACAATCAAGCAATCCCAAACAATGTGTTTCATTATTATTTTTCTTTGTATTTGTTTGTAATTCTTTAGGCTACTTTATGCCCTTTTGCATGAAGTGGTCTCTTTTCTATAAACTTTTCATACATATATATGAAAAAAAAAAAAAATCAAAGAACTTACTCTTTAGTATGTCTTTCAGGAGGTGCAGATTTTTTGTGAGACATTTGGTTGTCCTGCTTGTGTGTATAATATGTGTGGATGTCAAATTCTATTTCCTTTTCCTTAGTTTTCACTTTTCGCTTTCGTCATTAGGAGTATACTCATGTATGCTATGTGTGAACTTCATTTCCATGACAATGAAAACATATCTTTCTTACCACTTTCCACCCATTTGAAATCAGTCGCTATGTTCTTGTTTGATTACCTTTTCAATATTACTTCAAAAGTTTGCCTACATTTCACTTGTATTGGTTTAATATTTTATTTTCCCAAAAGGAGTTGTTAAACTTGTACGTTTACTGCAAGTTTATTTGTTAGCTTCTCTAGTAAGTGAAATGTTGTCTGGTCTTGAGATGTTATGTTCAATTATTTACAGTAACTGATTAAGACTGCGTGCTCTTTCTGAAACAACAGGTGGAAACCAATAATTTGATATACACAAAACTTTCAAGGATGGAAAATTTTGGTTGGGGTGATCTAGGAATGACTGCTGATATTTCTTGCACTGAAAATATGCAATGTGACAAAATATTTTCCCAAAAGGTAACATAATTTAATGTAGTGTGTGTTATCTTATTGTTGGATAACACTAGTGACTATTAACTCATGCTTTATTATTTTTGAGGGTTTTGGTTGTTATATCAAGTGCAGTCTATGTATGCATCTGTTTGTTTGTTAATGTTAAAAAATGTTAGTTAATTTCAGATGTTTTCATCTGTGACCTTAGGCAAAATTTCTTATTTCTGGGATCTTGTGTAATTTGTTAACCTGTTTTGAAGTTTAGTGTAACACCAAGTCGTAAACATATGTAATTGACCATTAGATTGTAAAAGTATCCACATTACATAGTTAGTAGTCAGTGATGTACATGTTATGTCTACAGGTTGTGAAAGCTGTGAGGTAGGGGAATTTGAGTTTTTGGCACCAACGACCTGCAGAAATGCCTTGCGGGTACTGAGGGCAATGCAACTTCCAAAGCCAGGTTTTTTTATTATTTTATTTTATTTTATTTTTTAACTTTTGTGTGTGCGCGCGCGCACTTTATTTCATTATTTCCCTTTTGCCCATATTCTACCTGTTGGTGCTATGGAATTCTTTGTTTTAACATTCTAAATTGGCATTTGGTTCCCAGTTTTATTGGAAGGTAGTCCAGGTGTTGGGAAGACAAGTTTAATTGTTGCCTTGGGCAAATTTTCTGGACATAAGGTTGTACACATAAACTTATTTGAGCAGGTGAGCAGTTCTGAGTTTACTCTTTCCTTTGTTCTCTCTCTCTCTCTCTCTCTCTCTCTCTCTTCTTTTTGGTTTCTGAAACCTTTTGCACTTAGTAGTATTAGTATTAAACATGTTCTTATGCAGACTGATATAATGGACTTGTTGGGGTCGGACTTACCTGTTGAGAGTGATGAAGGAATAAAGTTTGCGTGGTCTGATGGAATCCTATTGCAGGTTAAAGTGTCATATATCAAAGGTGTAATTGTCTCAAACTTACTCTAAACATGTATTGACATTCTTCCTTCTTTTGCAGGCTTTAAAGGAAGGTTGTTGGGTTTTGCTTGATGAACTTAATCTTGCTCCACAATCTGTGTTAGAGGTACCGTAATGAACCTCTATCGTTATTTTCCTAATATTATTTTGTTGATGCTTCTGCTTGTTTTCAAGATTTACGCAGCATATTTA
>JARYZH020002929.1:0-13005 GCA_030021035.2 Notholithocarpus densiflorus
ACATACTAGAGGCTATTTTGTGTTTCCGTTGCATGCTTTTTCTTTTTCACATAAAGATGAACCCCACACACAGAATACCTTTTTATGGTGTGGAGTTCACCCTCGTATGAGTGAAAAGAAGCATGCAACAGAAACAGGTATTCTTTTTCCATACATACATAGACTGTTTGATTCTCACTGCAAAGAAATGTCAAATGGACTGCAACAATGTTAACATCATTATCAAAGTTGTGGAGCCCATCCTGGACATAGCCATTGGCTTCTGTGATCCGTTCCCATGTGAAAACTGAAATCTTGTCTAGCGATATTCTCATATTTTACTAATGTGTGCACTAAGTGCACACAATAGTAAACCAATTTTTAAAAAAAGTTTATTAAAAATTGAAAAAAATTTGACAATTTTTCAATTTCTAATAAAACTTTTCCAAAAATAGATTTGTTAATGTATGCCCTAAAGGCACACATTAACCGGATTCCTTTCAAAATCCAAATCCTTCATGATACACTAGACTTTTTGTTATTCTCTTCCATTCCATTCCACTTTAGGGGGAAAATAGGTATTTATTTCTAATTTATAAATTATATAGTAAAATATTTCTATTTTGAAACTATTTAATAAAATGTTTTTGTTTTTTAAATTTGATTTTAATAGAATCGAGTTTTATGTAAAATTCGATATCCTTAAAATCGAGTTATATGTAAATTTTTAAGTAAAACTCGACATTAGTAATACCCAATTTCACTTAAATTTTCAAACAAAATTTAAGTGTCAAAATATGTCCTTGCCTTGGATGCAACCTTACTTTTTCCATCAAGTTCAATATGGACGAAAGAGACTGGGTCAGTACTCAGTAGTACTATGGTGAGGGGGAGCCTTCTTTGCAATAACTATGGAAGGTGGATTAACTTATTGGGAGTCGGACTGACTTCCAAATTACAAGCAGCACGGTTTCGCCATTAATTGGCTTGGGAACTGGGTTTTCAAGTTAACATATGTTAACATTTTCTCCTCGGTTGTCATCTCAAATGTGGAATTGCAAGGAACTACTGGACAGACTGGGAAGTAAAACCCATGTGCATATGCTATATACACACTATGCAATGCAGTGCACTACTATGCACTGCAGGAACTTTGTGTTATTTGCCAGGGGATGATAGTGTAAAATCAGCATCAACTCAGGGCCTACGCCTTAGGCCCCCTGTTTGCCCCAAATTTTTTTAAAAGGTTTTAAGGCCCTCAACCTCATTAAAGTAACAAAAGGCCTCAAAATTGGAAAAAATAAATGTAGAATGATAACTAATTTTTTGAAAGAAAACAATGTGCATGTGTTTCACATTCTTTCCCCATCTTCAAGAAGGTCTCAAAATATTGAACCAATAGAAATCAAACATAATTAAAATCCTAAATTATTGCACATAAAAAAAAATTTGTTATGAATTATTATGAATGTGCTAAATAATGAAATCAATGATTTCTTAACAATTTGTAAGAGAGATATTAATAAGGGAAATACTAACGAATGCCCTTAAAGCATTGATTAACAATTCATTTAAAGAAAATTTTTATGGAAAAAGAAAAAAAAAACAATTAATGTTTTGACAGTTTTTTTCATTTCCCATAAAAGTGATGTTAAAACTTTTTTAAAATGAATTATTAACCAATGCCTTAAGGGCACTTGTTAGCATGACCCTATTAATAAAACCAAAATACAAAAGCTATAATAGCAATTTTGTATCTCAAAAAGTAAGAAGAACAATTTTTAAACAAAAAAATATATAAAATGTTAAAATACTTAGTATTTAATGAATATTTAAATATTAAAAAATATACTAAAATTTATCGTCTTATGCTCCAAATTGTATTAAGTCGATTTTGAATAAAATAAAAAACGAACATAATTGAAATCCTAAATTTTTTCACATAAAAAAATGTTATGAGTTGTTATGAATGTGCTAAATAATCATTGAAATCACTGATTTCTTAACAATATGTAAAAGAGATATTAATAAAACCAAAATACAAAAACTATAATAGCAATTTTGTATCTCAAAATGTAAGAAGAACAAATTTTAAACAAAAAATATATAAAAAGTTGAATACATAGTTTTAAATGAATATTTAAATATTAAAAAATTTACTAAAATTTATCACCTTAGGCTCCAAAATGTATTACGTCGGTTTTCAATAAAATAAAAAACTATACCTTTAAAAAATAATAATAATAATTGTAGAGGTGGTAGGTCCAATAGTGCGTATCTATGTGTATATTAGGCCGGGGGCCCAATCCAAGGACATTAAGTAGTTTGACGATAGGGAGACACTATCAAAGGAGTCCATGTTAATGAATGAAGAGATGAGGTATGGTCAAGAGGGTCCAAAAAAGTGGTCCAAGGAGGAATGCTTCCTCGGCTGAGCAAAACCGAGGTCAGAAGGTGTAGTCTGACATCAAAAGCAAAGTTCTAAACAACTCCATTGATGAGGATAAGTATCAGGAAGGAACAGGACAAAGGAAAGTTATGAAATATCTAAGGAAAAGCTGCTACCATTGCATTAAATGCTCTGCAACTAACTCTCTGACCGCATTAATGAGGAAATGATACCTGAACAGTAGTTTTCAGCCTTATAGTTACTCTTCAAAGACTTCAGGAAGGTGCTAATATGACAAGGATCAACACTGATAATCTAATCTACACATAGAGGGCAGAGATGAAAGGAGGAAGATAGTATAAAGTATAAGGAATGCCTTGAAAGAAAGGGATCGGAGAATTAAGAGAGAATTATTGTAGTAATAAGAACTGTACTTGTAACCAACTTCGACAATTATATACAAGAACTTATCTCCTCGGACTGTGCCGAGGACGATTTTCATTATATACAACCAGTCTATATTTACTTTATTGTCATTTAGACCCAACTCATTAGAGCCTAGTTTTTCAACTTACTCTCTACAAATTTATTGTATTGGACTCTTTGGGCCTAGATCCTTTGCATTTTTGGGCCTAGGACTCAAATTGTGACCTTACAATAATAAAATAATAATTCTTTTAACATACCAATCTATATCTAAATATTATATATATATATATATATATATATTATATAAAAGTTGAAACATTGCATTTATTGTTACTATGCTTTTGTTGAGTCACATCAGCGATCATGTCATCATTTTCTTTCTATTATTTTTAAAAAGTATATACATAAATATTAATGTAGACAATAAATTTCGCTACTATGTCATTGTGCCACATTATCCACTTAATTTCAACATTTTTTTTTTCTCTTTTTAAACTTTTTTTCTCCTTATTCTTAAAATAAATAAAAATAAAAATAAAAACTCTTCTTCTCTCTGTTAGTCCACATCTACTATTACACTTTCTCCAACTTTTCATTCCCTCTTTGCCTCTCTACTACTCTTTACTTGACCATTAAAATTCCTTTATCATTTTCTCTTTCTTGTATTTTGACTCTTCTTTTATACATCTTATTTTGTATAAATTTGATATCATTTTTTTCATACAAAAATTGTGAGTACTCTCTCTCTCTCTGGATTTTTGTTCTAAGTTAGTTCGATGGTTTTTTTTAATTTAATTATAATATGTGTTTTGATGTTGTTTTTTTTTTTTCCTATCACAAATCCCTCTTATAACTTTGGTTGAATTTTGGTTTGGGTTAATACTTAGTATTTTTTGGAAATTGGAATTTGAGTTTATATCAAAACAAAATGTACATGGCTATGAATTCGAATGTGCCTACCAATTGTTTGAGTAATAAATTATTATAAAGTCTATATTTTATTCCTATGGTTTCATTTTAATTTTGGTTAAGATAATGATAGGCCAAAAAATGTATTGACCCATTTTGGCAAAATAATTAATTAATTACCCAAGTGAATTAATTTAGTCAAATTAACATGCAATAGTGTGGTAGCACAAACAAATCACCAACTAAGTTAAATGTAGTGGAAAATAAATTTGACATAGGTGATTTGTTTACGAATTGGGAAAACCACCCAGGCAAAACTCCACCAGGTGAATTTAAGGTCACTACTCCCGAGAATCCACTATTATCAAAACAAGCGGTTACAAGTAAAAGGAATCCCAGTACCTAATATCAACCTACAGTTGAAACCTTACCCCAATACTTAATTAGACTTGTAATGTAGCGGCAATCCCTCCTTTCAATGCATGGCTCCCAGTACATGACTAACCAACGATGCACAGATCCTAGTACGTGACTAACACACCAACTTGAGGAAGATGTTGGCTGCAAAGTAATTCAGTTCATCCAACAATGAAGATCAAGAAACTCATTGGTTACAAAACCCTTGGTGCAAAGACGCAGTAGCTTCTACAAAGAATATAATGAACTAGGGCAAATTTGTCTCCGGTCACAATATGCATGTATTATCACTTTGCATCACTTGAGATGACCCTTAAAATAATCCTTATATATGTTTAGGGTTGTGAGAAAAGAAACCCTACACAAATACTCATGGATATGCGTGAAATCAGATCTGGAAATTCTAATTTCGTAATTTTCGACAAATATAGCTTTTATCAAGCTTCTTTCGAGCTTCAACATTAATCCTCGAAAGAAATAATTCTGTCGAGACATCTGTCGAGTTTTAATGAACAACACTTCTTCACTTGTTTCTTGGTCAGACTTGCATGGCTTCAATACTAAACTTGAACACTTGTTTCTTGTAGTACTAAACCCATCCTAGATCTACCCAATTATAAGTAAAATGCATTTTGTCAAAGGATTAGCCAATTTACATAACATATGTCTCTAACAAATCCCACATATGTCCTAATAGATAACATTATAGTTTTGTGCTGAGTTTTGATTATCATGATAATCTTATTTTTCCTTATGAGTTAAGAGATGAGAAATTTGAATAATAAGTTTGAAACTTATAAAGTTTAGTTGTATATTAGGCAAATATAATAGACTATAACAAAAGTTAAAAGAATATGCTTCACCTTAAAAAAATATTAATCAAACACACCAAAAATAATAGAATAATATATAATAAAAAAATTAAAAAAAAAATACTTGTAGAAATCTTTTGAAAAAATGAAGAAAGACAATACTTGAAGTAATTATTGCTTTTAATATATTACACCTTATTACATAATATTTATATATTCCCACGTATCGTGTGGGTCTTCAACTAGTAATATCTAAAAGTTGAAGTGCGACATTAATTTTTGTTACACTCCTTGTAAGCCACATCATCAGCATAGTATTTTGGTCCATTCAGTCTAATTTGGTCACTTTCAGCCCACTTCTGTCTAGTTCAGTCCATTTGGTCTCTTTTGGTCCACTTCACTTTTATTCAGTCCACTTTGATCTCGGTCCATTTTGGTGTTAGTTCCTTGCTGGTGGTGTCTCCGAATGACGATGGTGGTAGTGGGCTTTCATATCGACTTCAAATCTACCTCAACTTGGCGGTCATGACTAGAGTTGATGGCGACGACAAACTCATGTTAGTGACATTGGGCTGAGGTTGGTCGTTAGGGATGAGGGCTTGAATATGCAGTGGAATTTTTTTATTTTTTTTATTTATTTTAGGTAAGTTAAATAAAATAACAAAAATTAGGAATTAGTGGACATATGGCATATTTTGATTTGTGGAGCATGGAGTGAGATAGGGAGAGTGGGATAGATGATTTTGATTCACTTTACAACCCTTCATGCATACGATGCGATCTTATTTCTTAAATCACCTATCAAAAAAGAAAAAAAAAAAATTCTTAAATCAGAATGTGGCGAATTGCAGACTTGCAATACCAAAATCTTTAATGGGCAACATATCACTTGGAACATTACCACTATTGCAATTGGTTAAGTATGGATTGTGAGTGGAGTTGCATCTTCTAAGTGGTTCACATACTCTGATAAAATTGCATAGAATATGGTATAGCCAAGTCAACTCGAGACCAGATAAAGAGTATTACTGGGATTCACGCTTTATATATTGTAATGACTAACTAAGAATAGGCAAAATGGATAAATTCTTTTAATTTTAAAACTATTTTGAAAAATGTCATTCTTTTAAAACTATTTAGCAAAATTCTCCTATTTTAAAACTCGATTTTAGGGAAATCAAGTTTTGCATGGAACTCGATTTTCTTATACTCGAGTTCCAAGTGTTTTGAGCCATGGTGGAGGTTGCTGACCTGACATTTCCCTAAAATCGAGTTTTAAAAGAGAGATATTTTCTTAAATAGTTTCAAAAGAATGTAATTTTTTTTTTACGTAGTTTTAAAATTAATGATATTTACTCAATTTGGCCCTAGGAATGTGCCAAACTTTTGGTTAACTTCTTGTGGCAGGAGATATATGAATTCGATCAGAATGTACATTTTGTTGAAATTCAATATTGAGGAAGACCCAGAAATAGAAGTAGATGGAATTATGGGTACACCACGTGTGCAGTTTTTAGAAAATAAGGAAATGCTCAGGTTGGTCATATATTGTCCATTCATTCTTCATTTGTCCAGACTCTCAAAAAAAAAAAAAAAAATCTTCATTTGTCCCTCTGCATTTGTTTTCTTGTATTTTTTTTTTTTTTTTTTTTTTTGCCCTCTTATTAGATTCTTAATTCTTGCTACATGGTTATGTTTTCTTGTCTATGACTGACAAAATCAATGTGTGTTAATCAAATTTTCTCATTGAATGATTGATTCATTTCGCAACTGAGCAATCAATGTGTGTTAATCAATTGTTTCTCAAAAAAAAAAAAAACGTGTTAATCAGTTTTTCTTATTAGACTCTTAATTTTTATCACTACTCAACGAAATTATTTTTGAAAATCAAATAAGTAGCAAAAAAAGGCCGTCGTCTAATACTAGTCAGTGCTAAGGATTATGTAGATAAATAAATACAATATTTGCCCAAAAAAAAACAAAAAGATAAATAAATACTCACATTTTTTTGCTGAATGATAAATAAATTCATATGTGAATGGTTATGTAGAGACATCATCCATATGTGCATTAAATAGATATATGCTTGTAGTGTATGTACTTATATTCTTTACAGGCTCCTCAGTGCCATAAAGGTGGGTACGTTGCTTTAAATTTTACAATAAGCTTATGACACGATATTTTTACTGATTAATTTAACTAAAGTACTTAAGGTAACTTCTTTTTTTTTTTTTTTTTTTTGAGAACGAAAAGATTCAATCATTGATTGATATGTAGAAAATCCCGGTACAAGGCATCCACCACAGGTGGTGGTGTATCTTCTAACCAATACATATCATCAACAATATTCCTAACATATTTAGCTAATAAATGAGCCACCATATTTCCTCCTCTTTGCACCTAGCTAATGGAAACAACCTGCAATTTACTAATATAGTAAAGGATATCCTCGTAAATATGGCCTAGCAGAGAATTGTTAGCTGTTGAAGCTGAAATTGCTCTCATCACGTTCAGACTATCCCCTTCCATGACTAGCTCAAAAAAACCAACTTCCATGGAGAATTCTATAGTCTTTTGGCATGCGAGAGCTTCTGCTTCCTCATTGCTGTTCACATAAGGTCCCTTAACTGACATTCCAGCCATCACCTTGCCCGTTGTATTCCTGATTATTGCTCCAAAACCAGAACATTTCAGGTCCGAGAAGATTGCGTCAAAGTTTAATTTATACACGTCCAGTGGTTGAGGTTGCCATACATTTCTACTTGGTACCATGCCTGTAATTACAAGACTTTCTTGGGCCTTCTTATACTACTCAAGGTACTCTGTAGCTCTTTTATTCAGGCAACACGGATCCTTCAATTGTCCCCCGTGCACCACAACATTTCTCTGGTTTCATACCATTAAGTCCAGGTGCCTTTGTTGGTCCCATTTGGAACAACGCTGCCTTGATCTCATCAGCAGTAAAATCGCTAAACAATATATGTTGCATGTCTGGGGTCATCTTGTGCGACACTGTGTTGAGGCATTCATCAATCTAAGAACATGTACCTGCATTGAACAAGCTATCAAAATAATTAGTTGCTACCTCAGCTATATCTTCCTTCTCTTCCACCCAATTGCCTTCAATATTTTTAATTCCCTATATGTGATTTCTCCTCCTTCGCAGTGATGCTTTAGAGTGAAAAGGTTGTGTATTTTTATCCCCATACTTCAGCCAAGAAACTTGTAGACACCCAATTTTACAACTTGCAATTAACCAACCGGTAGATCATTAGATTTGTGATACAAAACAAATCTTGATGTTCTAACGATCATAATGGTATGTCATGGGTTTTGATCAGGCCACTTGATCAAAAGTTATCATACAAACAATTTTCAATAATCATGACTCACCTACACGATAGGTCTGATCACGTCCTATTTTAAACATTTAATTTTGATTGATTCTCACAAGAATTAATTTAAAATTAATTAAGTGTGATTTTTTGATTGGATTTCATTTTATTTAGAAATAATAAAAAAATGTTTTCCTTTGTGGCATCTTATCTGCTCTTTTGAAAAAATAATTTGGAGATAGATATAATCCATGAAAAATTCAAAAAAAACAGAAAAATGCTCAAAAATCGTCATTATCTTCAGCAGCAACTTGAATCGCATTTTTGGCCTGGAAAAAGTTGAAATTTGGTTTTCTTTATTTCTGTAAAAGTTGTAGAGAATTGAATTTCCTCTCAAAAAAAACATCAATCCCGAATCAATTGGAATTTTGAACAGAAATTTATGGCCAAAATACGAAACAGGTGTAGAAGATAATACAAATTCAGCATCATTTTCAATTTTCTTTCAAAATTTCAAATGGGGATCAACATCAAATCTGTTCAAGCTTATCTAATGGGCTTATCCCTTCCTTAGCTTCAGAAGAAAGTTTTTTTGAAAAATAAATTGGATAGAGAAACAGATACGTCCTATGAAAAATTTCAAAAATGCTCAAAAAACGTTACTATTTTCAGCAGCAATTTGAAACGAATTTTTGGCTTGGAAAACGTTGAAATTTGGTTTTCTATATTTCTGAAAAAGTTGTAGATAATTGAATTTCCTTTCAAAAAAAACCAATCTTGAATCAATTGGAATTTTGAGCAGAAAGTTAGAGCCAAAATACGAAGCGGGTGCAGCATCATCTTCAACCTCCTTTCAAAATTCAAATGGGGATCAACACCAAATCCATTCCAGCTCATTTAAACAGGTTATCTCCTCCCTTAGTTTCAGAAGAAAGCTAATAACTTAGCTTTAAAGCTAAGCCATCCCTTCCCCTATAAATAGAGAAGACCTCTTCCATTTTTTGGACCCCGAATTCCCTCTAGAGAGCTAGTGAGAAAGCAGAAAAGAAAAGCTTAACACATGCTTGAATAAATGCTTAACAAGTCATTATTTGTTTCTTTCATGATATGCTTGGATGAACATGCCTATATGTCTCATTGATATTCCTTTTACATGCTTAAATGAACACTTCTAGGCTAAAGCACAATTTTCTCTTGAATGCTTACATGAACACTTCTAGGCTAAAGCACAACTTTCCCTTGAATGCTTAGATGAACATGTCTAGGTAGTTGTTCTATTTTTTTTTAAATGCTTGAACGAACATGTCTAAGTATTTTGATTTTCTCTAGATGAATATGTCTAAGGGATTTTTCCTTTATTTATTTATTTTTTTTCATAATTGCTTATATGATCAAATATGGTTAAATGTTTTATTTTATTTTGTTCTCTCTGCAATTATGTTGATAACAAATAACATGACAACTTTGTTTTTTATTCACATGCTTAGATGAACATGTCTAGGCTAGGAATTCTTTGTTTACATTAATTTCTTGGATGAACATGCCATTACCTTCATGCTTTCTTTACATTAAAATTGTTATCTAACAAGTTTCACTTTTTGTTTCTTTTTATGTCTAATTCCCCTAACATATATTTGTTTACAATTCCTGCAAATTAACATGTTTATATGACATATTGTTTGTATTTGTTTGACATGACATGATATTGGCCACCTTAACCTAGGAGACCGGTTTTTACCGGGCGAGATGGGTGCTTAATCCCTTCCCATCTCGTAAATTAGCCTTCAAACCAAGATCAATGGTTCTAGACTATACTCTTGTATATGTAATTTTACATTTTTTAGAATGTAACTAGGAAATAAAGCAATGTAATTTACTTTTCTTAGATTGTATCTAGGACAAAAAAACATTGTAAATTTTTGTTACAAAATTGATGTAAATTGTCATATACATTAATACAACAGAAGTATTTTTTATATTGAAGGTTTTCTTATTTTTCCATTTAAATTAAATAAGTGGCGACTCCATGTAAAACCCTCGATCTAGAGGGGAGTACATTTCACAAAACTCTAGATCTTTGAGCCCAATAAGTCTTATGTTTCATCAAATGGTCATCCAAGGTCTTGCTCACCCCTAAGAATTCTGCTCTTGACTCCTCAGTAGTCTCCTCGGTATTCAACACCTCCAATCTTCTTTGAAGCTGCTTAATATATTTTGTATTTGGATTGACTTTAGGAAATCCCCAGTGATAGGCCAAAAATGTATTGACTCCTTTGGCAAATTAATTAATTAATTACCCAAGTGAATTAATTAAGTCACTTTAACATGCAATAGCGTGGAAGCACAAACAAATCACCAAATAACTAAATGCAGCAAAAATTAAATATGACACGGGTGATTTGTTTACGAATGGGGAAAACCACCGAGACAAAACCCCACCGGGTGAATTTAAGGTCACCACTCCCGAGAATCCACTATTATCAAAACAAGCGGTTACAAGTAAAAGGAATCTCAGTACCTAATACTAACCTACAGTTGAACCCTTATCCCAATACCCAATTGGACATGTACTATAGCGGCAATCTCTCATTTCAATGCACGAATCCCATTACGTGACTAACCAATGACGCACGGATCACAGTACGTGACTAACACACCAACTTGAGGAAGATGTTGGCTGCAAAGTTCTTCAGTTTATCCTACAATGAAGATCAGGAAGCTCCTTGGTCACAAAACCCTTGGCGTAAATATGCAGTAGCTTCTATAGAGAATATGATGAACTAGGACAATTTTCTGTCTCCGGTCACACAATGCATGTAACAACTAGTGCAACAACCTTTTCATCAAATGTAACGGCCCTTAAAATAATCCTTATATATGTCTAGAGTTGTAAGAAAAGAAACCCTACACAAATACTCAAGGATATGCGTGTAATCAGATCTGAAATTTTTGATTTCGTAATTCTCGACAGATATAGCTTCTGTCGAGCTTTTGTCAGGCTTCAACATTAAACCTCGATAGAAAGGATTCTGTCGAGACATTTTTCAAGCTTTAATGAGCAGTACATCTTAACTTGTTTCTTGGTCAGACTTGCATGGCTTCAATTCTAAACTTGAACACTTGTTTCTTGAAGTACTAAACCCATCCTAGATCTACCCAATTACAAGTAAAGTGTATTTTGTCAAAAGATTAGCTAATTACATCAAATATGTCCCTAACACCCAAGTCCTCAACTTTTATAATCCTGTATTTTCAATTTTATGAGCTCAAACACGTGCCCACCATTTTCTCTAGCATCCCATGTTTTTTTAACCACCTCCTCACAATCCTCCCATAACCGCCAAGCTTCTTCAAATTTGAATCCTCTCCAACCCTGTAATATACCCTTCCCATATTGGTCTGTTTGAAGAAAAATAGGAAGATGATCTAAAGTATGGGGAGACAAGTGACTTTATAATATATTTTCAACCAAAAAAATAAATAACTTTATGACAAAGTTCTTAAAACCTTATTCACATTCATAAATGGATCAGATTTAATTAGGTTGTTAAGATCTAAAAACATATTAATTATTACCATTTTGACATCTATTCAAATTATTAATGATGTGAAAAAATCCAATCTATTCATTTCATATTTGATGAATAAAATTTTAAGATCTCTATAATTTATAGGATCTTAATCCAATTTAACAATATTTTTCATAATTATTAAGGAGATAATTTGTCATTGGTGTTTAGTAAAAGTGATGCCATAATTTGTGATTAGTACTGTCTCATAAAAATTATATCAATAATCACTTGTAAAAATGAAGTTGCACTAATATATTTTTTCTACTTGTGATTGATCATTAATCTAACTAGTGACATATTTTGTCTACTTGTGACCAAAGATAGAAATTCTACTCCTACCTAATCTAAGTGTATATATGTGAAACTCCTTTCTAGAGACTTGAACACAGCCCTTACCCCTCACACCTCACAAGCACTTATACTTGTGGAATGACCATTGTGCAAAAAGTGCACAGTGATCCAAAGATAAATTATTAAACTCCCACTAAAACAAATTTCTACTAATAAATTTTTTTTTTTTCTGAATTATTAAATAAGTTTCCCAAAAGTAAAATGGTTAAATCCTACATAATACCGATCATGTCATAAAAGGATATATTAACAAAACGTAAATAAAAATAAAACATAATTAGTACTTATATATCTCACATAAACCACACTACCATTAAGTTTCCATCACATAACTTATGAGAACGAAAAAGAAGGATGACAAGATATTTAACTATGAGGCTAAAGCCTCCATGAACTCTGCATCCTCCAACATAGCCTGCAAGGTCGCAGGTAAGAGGCAAGATTCAAAATCCATGCTTCCTTCTTCTGCCCCAGTAAACACTATTAAACTCCCATCAAACTTGTTGCTAGGTGATAAGGGTAAAATTGTGAATGTGAATACTCATGAATATAGTATCATGAAGCAACGTTCAAAATAGACCCATCGGCCTCACTTGTCATAAATGGCAGTCAAACAGCTTTAGGATGTTTACAGCTTTAGGAAGACGGGGTTAACTTGTCATAAATAGAAAGCTGACACTACTAAGTTGAAGAGAATAGGCGAAGCTGACGACCTCGACGAGGGAGTAAGAAAAGCTGACGACCCTAACGAGGGAGTAGGCGAGGCTGACGACCCCGACGAGGGAGTAGGCGAGACTGACGACCCCGACGAG
>JARYZH020002930.1:0-13002 GCA_030021035.2 Notholithocarpus densiflorus
TTATAAAAGTGTTTAAACAGAACCTTAGTCATGCCTGATGTCCTCGGACCAGATGCTTTGGGGAAATTATTACACTTATGTTTATTATAAAAGTGTTTAAACCGAAAGTCAACACACTTATAAGTTATTAGGCAATGACATTCCATTTGCATGATCCAATAAAACTTAAGTTATTGCAAAACCCTCTGACCATGCACAACCCAATTAATTTCCTAGTATCTTCTTCATATAATGTATTCATTGGAATTTAAGTTATAACAAGTGTGTTAACAAAAGCCTTAGTGTATGAATATAAGTTATAATGTATTCATTAACAAAAGCCTTAGTGTGTGAATAAAAGTTATCTCAAACCTTAACAAAAGCAAGTGACAAAAATACAAATGCAAAAGGTAAGAAAGACAAGTCTATTCTTTAGTCAACAGAAGAATAAATACATCATAAGTGTATACAGAAGCTACACTTCAACAAAAAAGGGGTGGCTACACTTAAACAAAAAAAAAAAAAAAGAGAAAAGAAAAGAAATTTCTACAGCTATTCTTTCAAAGGCTGAGAATCCTTCTCGGGACATTTAGCTTTGGCCTTGACACCCTCAGCATTAGACTTCTTCTCAGTTGCCTTGGCTTGAGAAACCACGTCCTTGATGGTAAGGGAATCCTCCACAGATTTGTCTTTAATGACTCCCTTGGAGGCCTCAACAGCTCCGATAGGGGCACTGGCAGTAGCTATCTGCTCTGGAGGAGGGAGAGGAAGACTAATCGCCATCGGAGGACTGGTCGGAAGTTCCCTGATGGGTTCAGGGAAAAACACGTTCTCGGATATCCTTAGCTCTGAATCTACAGGGACCCCTGCACGATTAAGTGCCTCCATCCATGTCTCTGTGCAGTATTCCCTGCACAAATCAGCCACCTCCTCAGCCAACCTCTCCTCCGTTTCCCTTACCCCGCGTTCGTAGGCCGCTTCCTCAGCGGACTTAGCAGCTTTTGTCGCTTTTTGTGCTGCCTCCTTAGCCTTTTGTAGTTCAGCTTTCAGGGCTAGCACTGCTGCTTTCTCAGTGGCGAGATTCAACTGGGTCGTATAGAGTTGTTTTCTCTGGTCCTCGGCCTGGGCCTCGACGTTTTTCAACCCAGCCTTGGCGCTTGCGCATTCTCGCTCTGCAAGCTTCAGCTTCTCGGCCAGCTGCAACTTCTCCTCTTTCAGGCTCCCTAAGTTCTTCTCAACTTCACGGCGAGAGTGGGACTCAGCCTCGCATCTGTTCTGAGTATTCCGAACCCACTCTTCGGCCACGTAGACTTGTTGAGTGACCTGCATAACAGTGGCGAGGAGGACATACATGTAAAAGCAGGTGTGATAATATTGATAAGATACATAACCTTGTAAGGTTTAAATCATTACATAAATCTAGCTTACCAAGGCAAGATCCTTCTTCAAGGACATGAAGAGATCGGGCTGCCTGGTGCGCCGGAGGGCCTCCATATCTCGTGGGAGCAAGAGGGGTTGCTCTAAAGCTTGGGCCAAATGCGCTGAGTGACCTCTCTGGGCCTCCCGGATTGTGGCATCCCATGGAATTTGAGCCCCATCCAATTCAATCCGAGGGGCCCAGAATCGCTGTTGTCTACGCACCTCAGCCTCCTCCCTGCTATCAACAGAACTTGCCCTGTTATCCTTCAGGTCTTTAATCTTCTGTTGTTTGGAGCCCCTCGGAGGAATCACCTCGCCTTCTTCGATCTCCTGCACTGGCCTCTTCTTTTTCAAGTCAGGAATGGCGCGAAGTGCTAGATCAGCAGGAAGAGGAGGCGGAGGGGGTAGATTGGTAGGAACCGAGGCCTGGGATGGGCCCTTCGTGACTCCCTTCTTGCCCCTGTTGGCCACCAAACCCTTTAACGATGACCTTTCCTTCGGACTCATTTCTCCGTGTTCTTCTGAACTTGAATCTACTCGGGAAATGATTAATGCTGGCTGGATGGCTACGGAGAGCCTGTCTGCGTCGTCCTCCGAGTCCGAGAGCTGCACCGGCTCCTCTGGTCTACCCTCTTCTCCTTCAAAGTGGAACTTGTCTATCTCTTCGTCTAAGGATGCCCGCGAAGAAGCAATTTCTTCTTCCTCGGCTACTTCAACTCCGAGAGGGACCTGTTGTAGTGGAAGCACAAGTGGGGCAGGGATCTGAGAGACGGGTAGAACGACAGGAGGAAGGTCCTCTCGAGACAGAAAGTCTGGTTTTGACACGTCAATATGATTGATCCGACGATCACCAGCTCTGATAGCGTTTCCAACCTCCTGGAAAATCCTTGAGATGGGTTCGAAATCTAGGATGAGGTGGACAGCTCGTAGTTGTCGATCCTCGCTCACAAAAATCTCCGACCTGAGAAGATAGTTGAGAGCAACCACGTTTGTATGACTCAGCCGAGGAGCAACGAGTGTCCTATCTGCAAAAGTAACCAAAAGGTCAGGTGCGATTGAACAATGAAATCTATTATCAAAAGAGATTGCAATGGGGAAACATGGATGGAGGATAAAGACTAAACCCTATGTTAAGGGATCTAACTCTAGGGTACCCCACCTGTCTCTCTCTCCCGAGTTGGGCAGGGTCGACCATCGTGCCATGCCCCTGAGGCGATGAGGTAGTCATCTTTCATCCCTTTATTGGACTTGGGGAGACACGAAATGAGCCTCACAACGGACGACCTGGACTTGAGATAAAAGCCTCTGTAGACTTGAGAGTGGCACTCGTACAGGTGAACCACATCATGCCAGGTGAGGCCCAAATGAAGATGCTGTTCCAGAGCATCGATACACCCGAGAATCCTAAACATATTGGGTGCGCATTGGTGAGGGCACAACCTATGATTTATAAGGTACTCTCGGGTTATCCTACCCATTGGAAGGGTCATTCCCCCTTCTATGAAGGTATTATAGGAATGACCACCTCTCCGGCCTCTCTAGGTATAACGACCTCTTCTGAGAAGCAATACCGCAGGCCAACCTCCTGAGGTATATGGTATTTCTGCTTAAAGGCCTCTATTTTGGCTGGGGAATCTACTAGACGCTCAAATCTACCCATATTTCACAACCTAAAGGCAGAATGGACGATTTTAGAGAGTAAGAAAACAAATAAGGTAGCCGAGGAGACAGACCGACGAGCAAAATCTAATACAAAAACTAAATAAACTTACGGGATTACAAATGCTAGTATCTGAAAGCTTACTGGGAAGACCTTCGAGGACCTCTTACGAGAAAGAACGACAAAGATTTGGGAGTTGGTATATTTTAGAAAGACAGGGGCGTTAGAGTTCTCTGGAGCGCTTGAAGTTTCTTTGGAGAAGAAAGTAAATGATTTCTCAAGGCTTTATATTAACAGAGAGGGAGAGGGGAAATTATCCCGCTCATAAATTCAAGGGAAATACCAGTCGTTGGATCTGCGCATCAACCGTTGGATGTGGGAGACAAGACGCCTCCTGGAGTAATTAATAACTGCTTCGGGGATTGCGAAGCGTCAGAAGTTATCACGAAACGCAAATAAGGCGCATCCCCGCACGTGCGAATTAAATGTTCCGTCTTTATCTCTTGAAAGTCAAAACCTCACTTTTTCTCCTCGGATGGGAGGGAAAATTGAAGTTTTGAGGGGCTATTGTAGGGACAAATAACCAAGAGTCACGCATCTTGGGCCGTGGGTTTGGTCCGAGGAGGTCTCATGGGCCGAGCAATGTGGCAGCTATCAAAGCATTCTACTTTCAAAAGATTCGCACATAGGACCGGCGATTCTGTTCGAGGAGGGTATAGTCCTCGGATATAAAGTTTTCGGTTCAAGGAAGAATCCCAGTGGCTGAAGTAATCCTCCTGGAATCCCCAATGACAGAAACAAACTCGGTGAGCTTACTGGGAAGGAAAAGATCCCCGAAAATATCTGAAGAAAAGCTGCTACCACCACATTAAATACCCTGCAACTACTTTTCTGGCCGCATTTATGTGGAGAAGACCTCTGAACAGTGCTACCAAGACTATGACCTCTCACAGGGAGGCCAAAGAAAAGATCTGATGGGATAAGTATCAAGGGGCACCTTAGATGAATGACAAGTGTAAGGATAGGATGCTTAGAATATGATTATATAATGTCATTCCTCCTCCATTGGAGAGGGATCGGTCTTTTGAAAGAGGAGAGAGAGAAAAACAAAAAGAAAAGGAAGAGTTAGAACGTGAACAACATAAAAGGATTCCTCCTCGGACCTAAATAAAACATAATTATTCCAAGTTATTTCGGTGTGCTTTGGGCCTTCTAATCTGCTTTTTAGTTTATTTTTAAGAATAAATAAAACGAAGCCCTCACCATTCAAATCTGATTCTTAAGCCCACTCTCTACAAATACATATTGCAGTGGACTTATTGGGCCCGGGTCTTGCGTGCTTTGGACTGAGGTGCACCAATTCGTTACCCTACACTTATCATATGATATAGGATTTAAGATGTGACCCTTAAATGGAGTAATGCTAATGGTTAAGAACATAGAATTTTTTTAAAATTTTTTTTTCTAAAATTGCTATGATTTTTTTTTTTTTTTTTTTTTTTTTTTTTGCAAATTGCTGAGGGTTTTTTTTTTTTTTTTTTTTTTTTTTGAGTAGAAAATTGCTATGAGTTTAGAGGAATTAACATTTAAACAATTTTTGAATAACCTGTAAGAAAAATAATAGCATCATTTTTATATAGAGTTTTGATACAATCTTTATAAATATAATACTTAATACTACTAATTTTGTAATTTTCAACACACTATAGGGGTTGTTTGGTAGTGTATTTTGAACAACAGTTTTTATTGTTTAAATAATATTACACAAATTTTTACATACTTTTTCACCTACACGTATTTTCTAAAAATACAAATAACGTTACTAGAACAATATTACCAGAACAACATTACCAAACATAACTATATATTGCTATATTTACAAATTTTTAGCTATAGAGGCGAGTTAATTTTTTACTCTTCTCCCCCCCTCTCTCTCTCTCTCTCTCTCTCTCTCGGGCCGAGCTCTGCCTCTGCACCCTCTCTGTCTCTCTTTCTTCCTTCCTCCCGAATTTGCTTTCTCTATCAGTGAAATTCTCGCTTCACCACAACGCAAAGGCAGCTCCAGCGAGACCTGGAGCTTTCTTCTCTCTCTGTTGACAGATTTCTGGGGGAATCTCTCCACATACGGTATGAAATTCCTAAACTTTTCATTTTAATTTGATGCCAAAGTACCAAACATCCAAACCCATGTCTTCATTTTTGTTTTATGCAAGTCATTCATGAAGATACGAATAAAGTCCCAGTGGACTTTTACTTATAAAGATAAATATTACTAATTTGGCTCTTCTCTATAGCTCTGTTGGTCTGTCTAATCTCTAGTGATGTCTTTAGCTTGAGTTGCTGTTAGCTGATTTTTAATGGGTTTTCATGCCTCTTTGCAGACTTTAGTGTACTCCCGTTCTGCTGATGTCTTGAGTCTTCTTAGGCTCTTTGCTCTGAATTATGCTTTGATCATCAATAATATTATTATCTTTAAATTTGCTTTCTAATATGTCATTTCATTAATATAAATATGGTTCAACAAGCTTTTTCCAATTTTACTTTGGTAATTTACACGTTGTATTTCTTTTGACTATTTTTCTTTTGGTTGTTCAATGCCATTTGATCACATGCGATGAACTATAATTCGGGTAAAAATTTGAATTTCAATTTATTGTATATCTTATTGATCATATTAATAAATGCTTATATTATTATTGTTATTTTTTATGAGAAAAAAAGTACCAAGTGTTTACTTTTTATGGGAAGAATTTGGATATGTTCAATGGTTATAATTGATATTTAGGTAAAATATTAGACTATGAGAACTTGGTTAGGAATCTCAATTTAGTTTTAATTTGTAATTATATACAACATCTCTATATTTCTTGAGATGCCATTATTTTCTGCACTTTGCATCCTTGGAATGGGGCGTGGGGGGAAAAAACTAGAAATATTTATTGTTTATTTATAAGTTTTTCTTCTACATAGTGGAATATGATACTATAATTTTTTTTTTATAAGTAATCTTTGGCCTGAAAAAAAATGACAATATAACAGACGAGCCCCAAAATCTTGAAGTGGAGAGAATGAGTAGTTACCTATTGACGGTGCTGACAAAGAAACAAGAGGTGGACACAATCATCAGAGACACCATTGACAAGGTCCTTGTCCTCCGCTTTGGCCGTGCTTCTGATCCTGTCTGCCTTCAACTTGACGACGTTGTATGCCACCTCTCTCTCTCTCTCTCTCTCTCTCTCTCTCTCTTTGAATTTTTATTTATTCTAAATATTATGAAGTGAATGAACTCAATTTGTTTTTCTCAATGCAGCTTTCTAAATGTGCTCGGGAGGTATCCAAATTTGCAAGTGTAGCACTTGTAGATATTGATTCCAATGAAATTCAAGTTTATGTCAAGTATTTTGACATTACTTTCATACCTTCAACAGTTTTCTTTTTCAATGCTCATCACATGAAAATGGATTTTGGGTACATGGATTATCTTCCCCCCTCTTCTTATTTTTTGATTGTTGTTATTATTTATTTATTTATTTTTAAGAAAACTCTAGGTTGGATATTGTGATTGTATATAACTATTTGAGTACATGGATTATCTTCCAGGAATGTAATTATACATATGATGACTGTTTTTTTGTTCGTTGTTTGTTATAAAATATTATTCCAACAACTGAGTTGGATGTCTAAAAGACCCTTTCTAATATTGCTGACTAGTAGTATTTTTATCATATATTTTGAACTATAAACTGTGAGTTCTTGTAATTGATGTGTGTGATTCGTTTTCTCTTCTTTTTTTCTTTTTCTTTTAAAAAAAAATAAAATAATTAAGAACAGTGCTTTTATGAAGTACCTTCCCTGTACTAGACTAATTTCAATACACGTACAATGAAGTAAAATAAAATTAAATGGAAAATGGATTTTCATATTTCATTTTAGTCCTGTTATTTTTCTTTTTGTTTGCTTAGACTTGTAAGTTTCATGTGAAACATGGTGATTGGGCTTCTGGAAGATGAGTGGAACAGTTAACTAGATCTCTTGCACTTGAATTTCAAACAAAGTTTGCATCAAGATCTCCTTTTCAATGGAATTTCACAAACGTGTTACAATTTCCTTCCCTAAATTAGTTTGCAGTAATTTCTTTTGAGCTGCTGTGGAATTTTATTCTTACAATAGTCTCCATCACATTGTATTTTTGTATGCAATGGGTGAATCTGTGTAGCTATTATAATGTTATGAATTTTACCATACATTGCAAATATTTGATCACGCCCTTGAAGAATGAAAATATGTTTCTGAACTAAAATTATAAGCTAAATGGCTTGTATTCTGAAAATGATGTCATGCAGCTAAGAATTTAGGGACTTAAAATCTCAGATTCTTCTGTAATTTTCTTTGGTTGGCAGGACTGCAGATCACACAAAATGGGTTGGCGCATTTCACAAGAAGCAGGATTTTGTTGATGTTGTAGAGGTATATGTAGCTCCTCAGAAACTGAATGATTTTAAGGCTGTCAGTTATATAAATTGCTAGTCTTTCCATTGGAGTGAAAAATCATTTTCTTTTTTATGCTTGTGTGAAACTAGTCTGCCTTGTTACTGTAACAATTTTAAGATGCTTCCAATCTCCATTAGCACATGCATAAATGTAATTTTTCATAGGTTTTGTTGTGAGTTACCTTGCCTTGCGGTGACATCAATATCCAGAAGACCTTTTCTTTTCACCAATCCTTTGTAGAGTTAATTGCAAGACTAAGTCCTCTGTTCTGAATCATGATTTTGCAGCAAAGTGTATTTTAAGTATTTTCTTTTGAGCAATAGAGGTGGAGTACTTGAAAATTTATACTACAACTATGATCTTATCAATGGTATCTCGGGTGCTGAATCAATGTGGGAAAGACTTTTGTTGCTTAAAATGATGAGGCAAGGGGAAAACTTTCTTTTCAGCTGTAGATATTGGACACTTGAAAATTAAAAGCTGGAGGTGTTTTTGGTGCTAGATTAATATGGGAAAACTTTACTGACTAAATTGATGAGGTAAGCATCAGCCCTAGCAGTTAATATTTGTTGTGGCCCTGGCATATGGCCTACAGCATAACTCTCCCGCAATAGAAAAAATGTGTAATGTGACAAGAAGTACATTGTTGTATGGTTGTGTGGAAAGTCTGGTATATCTTTGGGCAACATTGCAGAATTAGTTTTTTTTTTATAAGTAATAAGACTTATATTCATCATGAAAAAACGAAAACAGCAAATACAAGTGTTCATGATGGTGAACACAAAAAACAGCAAACAAAAACAACAGAAAAAAGAAAAAGAAAGCAGCTTGAGGGTCACTTCTAAGGGAAGAAAAAAACTCCAAAGTAGAAGAACAATTTGAAGAACCCCAGCACCTAGCCCAATCAAAAAGAGTATTTTGGCTGAGAGCTTGTAACTGATCAAGCGTTCTCTCCAGAGCCTCAAAAGAGTGCCGGTTTCTTTCCAACCAAACAACCCACATCAAACAGCCAGGAACCATATTCCATATGTCCGAAGCAAATTTCCCCAACCAATTACTCCAACAAGACACCAAACTCTCCACAAGACCTGGCATGACCCATTGAATCCCAAAAGCTTGTAACATGTGCACCCACAAAGAATAAGCTACAGGACAGTGAATGAGAAGATGGTCCACAGATTCCGCAAAACAGCAGCACATACAGCACCTATTCGCCAAAGGGAGGCCCAGGAGCATCAAATTATCCAAGGTAAGAATCCGAGCATGGGCTGCGGTCCACATGAAGAAAGCCACCCTCTTAGGAACCTTGACTTTCCAAATCCCCTTCCATGGGAAGCAAGAAAGAGATGTACCCTTGATCTTATAATAGAAAGACCGAGTATCAAACTTACAATTCCCATTAAGACACCAATGGGGTCTATCACACCCAATACCTCTTGGGATCCGAGACTGAACGAGTTCTAGGAAAGAGAAGGCAAGCCTCAAATTCCTTCTCATGAAAATTCCTATAAAATCTCACGTTCCAAAATCTACTACTCCTATACTCCTGATGATCCAACAAGTCAGAAATACAGGCTTCCTTGTCACTGGAACACACATATAACTGAGGATAGAGCATTTTAAGTGAGGTATCCCCAACCCACCTATCATGCCAAAAACATATGCGGGAACCATCACCCACCACAAAAGCCAAATGTTTAGAGAACCTCTCCCAACCGACATTAATACCACGCCAAAGGCCACACCCGTTGGCCCTTCTACATTCTTTAGTAGTCCACCCCCCTTGACCCTCACCATATTTGGTGTCAATAACCCTCCGCCAAAGACTAGTTCCTTCTTAGCCAAACCTCCATAACCATTTCCCTAATAGAGCTTGGTTGAAGTGAACTAACGTCCTAACCCCCAAACCACCCATCTCTAGAGGTGAACACACCTTCTCCCAAGCCACCAAAGAATGTTTAAAACACTCCTCCGAAGACCCCCGCAAAAATTTCCTCTAAATACGCTCCAATCTGTCAGCCACAACTACAGGGATGGTAAATAAGGATAGATAGTATGTGGGAAGACTAGAGAATGTACTCTTCAAGAGAGTAAGTCTACCCCCCTTAGACAAATATAGACGCTTCCAACCAGACAGCTTCTTCTCCATCTTCTCCAAAATAGGGTTCCAAATGGATGCAGTCTTGAACGGGGTGCCCAAAGGCATGCCCAAATATTTCATGGGTAGGCTACCCACCCTACAACTGAGAATATTAGCCAAGACATCAATATTACCAACCTCCCCCACCGGGACAATCTCACTCTTCCCCACATTTACCTTTAATCCAATAAAGGCTTGGAAGCAAGACAAAGCCAGTCTAATAGCCAACAACTGATCTCTAGAAGCATCACAGAACAAAATAGTATCATCTGCAACAAGCAAATGTGATATGCGAACCCCGATAGAGTTAACTGGTCCCACATGAAAACCACGAAGCAGACCACTATCCTCAGTTTTCTTTAGGATCCGAGATAAAACTTCCATAACCAAGAGGAAAAGAAGAAGGGACAAAGGGTCACCTTGTCTCAACCCACGAGAACTTCCAAAAAAGCTTGCCGGAGATCCATTCACAAGAACTGAGAAGCGAACAGTAGAAATGCATGCCTTAATCCACTCCCTCCACTTCAACTCAAAGCCCATCCTATTCAACAAATAAAGTAGGGCATCCCAATTAACATGATCATAAGCTTTTTCTATATCCAACTTACAAACTACACCCGGGGAATGACACTTCAATCTATTGTCCAGGCACTCATTCACAATTAACACTGAGTCCAAAATTTGTCTTCCACCAACAAAGGAATTTTGTGTCTCCGAAAAACACCACCCTCAGCCTATTCGCCAACACCTTGGACAGCAACTTGTAAACACTGCCCACCAAGCTAATAGGCCGAAAATCCTTAATATTGACAGCATTAGATTTCTTAGGAATTAGAGAGAGGAAAGAAGCATTAAGAAACCTTTCAAAAACTGAATACCTGTGAAAATGCTTGAAAACAACCATCACATTAGCCTCCACCACCCTCCAACATTTATGAAAAAATGCCATGGTGAACCCGTCCGGACCAGGGGCTTTATCCCCCTCCATCTCTGCCAGCACCTGGGAGACTTCTTCATTCGAGAACTCCCTCTCAAGGGACAACCTGTCATCCTCCCCAATACTAGCAAAATCCAACCCATCCACAGTTGGACGCCACGTGTCTGTCTCTGTATAAAGTTCCTAATAAAATTGGACCACCTGAGCCCCACACCGCAGGTTCATCCTCGTATAATACACCATCCACCTTAACACTTCTAATATGATTAGCTCTTCTATGAGAATTAGCTAATCTATGAAAGAAACATGTATTGTTATCTCCTTCCTTCACATACAGAGCACGGGACTTTTGCCTCCAGAAAGTCTCTTCCATGGAAGCTAAAACTTCAATCGCACCTTTAACCTGAGTACGGCAAGCCTGTTCCTCATGCGAAAGGCCCAGAATATCTTCCTTGGCATCCAAACCCAATAATTCAGACAACAAACTCTTCTTCTTAAAAGCCAAATCACCAAATTCCTCATTATTCCACTTTTTTAGGTCTTCTTTAAGAGCCTTTAATTTCTAAGCCAAAACAAAGGTAGGAGATCCCGTGAAGCAATAACTGTTCCACCACTGTTGAACCTTCTCAACAAAACCCTCAACCTTTAACCACATGTTCTCAAACTTAAAAGCACAGTGTCCCTTCCCCACAACACCTGATTCCACCAAAATCGAACAATGATCAGAAATAACACGAGGAAGCACCCTCTGGGACACATTTCCAAAGTGATCCTCCCAATCAGCAGAGACCAACGTCCTATCAATACGGGACATAGACTTCGGTTCGGAATCCCTAAACCAAGTGAAAGAAGCCCCCTCTAATGGTAAATCCACTAGGAAATTATTCTCTATGAAATTCGAAAAAGCAAACATGGTTGGGCTGAAAGAGTCACAGCCAAGCCTCTCACAAGGATATCTAATAACGTTGAAATCACCAAATAAAAACCAAGACTTGTTCCAATGAGTACACACCCTTGATAACTCCTCCCACAAAACAGCCCTATTAAGGTCTGCGTTTGGACCATAAATGCCAGTACAAACCCATTCAAAACCATCCAAAACTCCCCTAAAAAGAACACTAACCAAGAACTGACCAACCAACACATCAATTTTCTCGACCACCCGCTTATCCCAAATCAGCAAAACCCCCCCAGAAGATTGAACCGCATCCAAAACAGCCCAATCATTGAAAGGACTACCCGATAAGCTTCGCAAGACAGCAGAGTTCACTGAAGAAAGCTTAGTTTCCTGGAGACAAACTATATCGCACCTCCATTCCTTAAGGAGATTCTTACAAACCTCTCTCTTTCGAGGATCATTCAACCTCCTAACATTCCAAGAAAGAAGTCTTAAAGTCATTTACAACTGCCAATAGCCCCCAAACAGTTCGACGAACCTCTATAATGAGAAGAGGACCCATCGTAATTTACTGTGGATACAAGACCCCGAAGTTCTCTAAGACCTTTCTGACCAGGTTTAATAAGTCTTCGAACACTCCCTTCATTTACAACCTCAAGACATTCTTGTTCCAGAAGACGAAATAAAGCCACACACTGAGCTTCATGTCGTACAATAGGAAAACCCACCATTTTGCAAAAACTTCTCATCATATTGGACACCCATTTAGACTGTTCACCCTCCTCATCAACCCTGGTCAACGCCTTATCCTTTGCTGCCTTAGGATCCCACCGAGACAGCGATACACACTCCAGAGGACCATTCTCATGCACCCCACTACCAAAAAGACCAAATAACACTCCACTTGGCTCCCGTGGGAGAAGCAGGAGCTCCGACCCCCTATTAAGCGACCCATCTACAAGCTCAACAGCCGAAAGCATCTTACCTGTGTAAGGGGCACCACCATCGTTCACCTCGATCTGGGACTCCAAAAAAACATCACCCACTTCCTCCACAGACCACGAGTTCCCCTCTCTACCCAAGTTAGCCAAGATAGAAAAACGATTAGAGTTAACCCACCGAGGACCCAGTGACGGATTCGACCCTAAGCCCACAAAACCATGATCCCCATGGTGTTGCAATCCTACCGATGAATTCGAAGTGGCGGAAATTCCTTCCCTCATTGGGTGCGAAGCCACCGGGTTGGAGACGATAGGCTCCGTAGCTTGATCGGGGATGGGAAACGACAGTTTGACTCCCATCGGAACCTCGGGCCTCACCAAGACCACCAATGACTCCATCGGAAGCCTTGAACTCTCACCCACCTTATACCCACTCTGATCGCTATGGATACTCACGCCCAAACCACCAGGATAAGAATCCTCTTTATGGGCCTTACTTTTCAAGCTGGCTAAATGGGCTTTGCCTTGCACAGAAAC
>JARYZH020002931.1:0-12999 GCA_030021035.2 Notholithocarpus densiflorus
TCTATATATATTAATAGGCAAAGATCAGAGAAAGTTCAATTAGAATTTGAAATTAGAATCCAATTTTGCGACATGTGTCTAAATTTATGTGGAGACCACATCATAATTATCTACTTAAGTTTGTGCTATGTGGCCACTTAAGTTTTTTTAATCTTGTGCCAAGTGAGATAATGAGTACAAAATACTAAGAATCTAATATTATCCACTCTAGTTATGTAATGTATTATAAATCCGATTTAAAACACTAGTATTACTATTTTTGTGTGTGTTCTAATAAGTATTACTGATTACTAAAAAAAAAAAAACTATAAAATTTATAATAAAAAAAAAAAACCAATCACATATACTCAATAAAAATTACAACATAACAAAGATCACCACATGTTCTATCTTATTCAAAATTAGAAAAAAAATTATTATAAGTTGTATTAAATTTAGGTAGAAATTTTAATATGTGACTAATTACGTTTACTTTAAAAAAAAAAAATTTGACTAATTATTTATATTTTTATGGAATCCAATTTTGCACCATGTGTCTAAATTTATGTGGGGACTACATCATAATTATCCACTTAAGTTTGTGTCATGTGTCCACTTAAGTTTTATAATCTTTGTGTCAAGTGAGTTAATGACTGCAAAATACTAAGAATCTAATATTAATGAACTATAAAATTTATATAAAAAAATAATCACCTATACTCAATAAAAATCACAACAAAATAAAGATCACTACGCGTTCTATCTTATTAAAAATTAGAAAAAAAATTATCATAAGTAGTATTAAATTTAGATAAGAATTTTAATATGTGACTAATTACGTTTACTTGAAAAAAAAATAATTTGACTAATTATTTATATTTTTATGGAATCCAATTTTGCCCCATGTGTCTAAATTTATGTGGGGATTATATCATAATTATCCATTTAAGTTTGTGTCATGTGTCCACTTAAGTTTTTTAATTTTTGTGTCAAGTGAGTTAATGAGTGCAAAATACTAATAATCTAATATTAATGAACTATAAAATTTATATAAAAAAAAAAAATCAATCACATATTCTCAATAAAAATCATAACACAACAAAGATTACCACATGTTTTATCTTATTAAAAATTAGGAAAAAAATTATCATAAATAGTATTAAATTTATGTAAGAATTTTATTATGTGACTAATTATGTTTACTTTAAAAAAAAATTAATTATTTATATTTTTATGGAATCCAATTTTGCGTCATGTGTCTAAATTTATATGGGGACCACATCATAATTATCTACTTAAGTTTGTGCCATGTGTTCACTTATATTTTTTAATGAGTAATGCTCAGGACATAACTTTGTGCACAACTCGTTACGTGGTGAGTTGTGAGTGGTGGAAGTGTGAGTTGCGAGTTGTGAGTGGTATAAATTGTATTAAATTTAGGTAAGAATTTTAATATATAACTAATTATGTTTACTTTTAAAAAAAAAAATTTGGTTAATTATTTATATTTTTATGAAATCCAATTTTTCCATGTATCTAAATTTATGTGAGGATCACATCATAATTATCCACTTAAGTTTGTGTCATGTGTCCACTTAAGTTTTTTTAATCTTTGTGCCAAATGAGTTAATGAGTACAAAATACTAAGAATCTAATATTAATGAACAATAAAATTAAAAAAAAAAAAAAAAAAAACCAATCACATATACTTATTAAAAATCACCACATAACAAAGATCATCACACGTTTTATCTTATTAAAAATTAGAAAAAATGATCATAAGTAGTATTAAATTTAGGTAAGAATTTTAATATGTAACTAATTACGTTTATTTTTTAAAATAAATAATTTGCCTAATTATTTATATTTTTATGAAAAAAATTGTGTTTAATTTTAAATGGATCCATACAGATATACATGTGTTACATGCTTTTTTTTTTTTTATATAATTTGAATAATTGTTTATATTTTTATAATAAAAATTGTGTTTAATTTTAAATACATCCATGCGTTTGCATAGGTTACATGTTAGTTAATAGATGAAAATGGACATTTATGTGATGAAGATCCCAATCATTAAAAAAAAAAACATTAAATTCAAAGAAACAACTAACCACTCTATGTTTTACATTGCTTTGTAAATAGTAAGTAGACACAAAAGTTTAATAATATCTTTTATATTATTTCAACAAGTGATGATAATAGGATTTAAAATTATACTACTAAATTCATAATGCAACATATTTGAATATTATACAACTAAAAATAAATTTCTTATTATAAAAATGTAATTTTTTCATATAATTATGAAGATCGTGAAATATTAGATGGGAGACTTATAAGATGATTTACATATTTGAATGCATGGATTTTTCAAAATTTTGAAGTTCCTAATTTTATTTAACTACATATCATTTTATTTCAATATATTTCATAATTTTAGCCAATGATTCACTAATTGACTTCTTAGAATGTGTAAACAAGTTTAAGTCAAATAAAATTTAGGAGATTGCTATAACTATTATTCTCCTAAGCTTTTAAATGATTTACCTGAATATATAAAAATCAATTTTCTATTTAACACATGAAACTCATCTTTAAATGTATAAGCTATTCAACATACCATGGCATAAATTCCTTTATAAATAATTATTTTTCTCCTCATTATTATCTAATAAGAATATAATCATATATATTTTCATACAAGTGCTCCAAATAGTTAAAATGACAAATAAAGCTGCATGTAGCAAATTCTTTATATTGATGACTCTATTGTGTGGTTGGAAAAAATACAAAGAATTTTACCCAAATAAAAAAAAAATATATATATATATATATATCAACACAAAAAATTGTAACTATTCTATGGGCTTGCAACTAGTAGAGAGATGAAGGTCATGTTTGGTATACTATTTTAAACACATATTTTCAGTTTTTAAACAACATTACACGTATTTTCACACACTTTTTTACCCACACTTATTTTCAAAAAAACTGAAAACTGTTATTTAAACACACGTACGAAACGGACTCAAAATCTTTTTATTTTTTTTTTGAGAAACAATGTGAAACATTATTTTTGTTGTTTATTGGGCCCCTCTCCCTTATTCGGTCAGATTGGGGCTGAGCCCATCAATCCTTCAGAAAAATGAATGGCTACAGCATTTCATTTCAGCCAACACTTGCACGATGCCAAATTGCCAATTGCCACAGCAGTATCCACCTCTCCTCCTTCACCTCTCAGATCTCTCCCTACAGATCTCCGTCCTCTTGGCTTTCTCTCTCTATCTTGAATATTTACCTTTATTACTGATTTGTGAGTCCAAACACATTATAGTTAAGGGCCGTTTGGATGGAGGGGGAGTAGAGTAGAGTTGGCTGAAAATAAGCTAATTTTAGGTCAAATTTACTCTACTCTACTCCCCCTCAATCCAAACGGACCATAAGTATTGCATGTATTTAATGTTGATAGTTTACTGAATATTTGTAAATGGACTTTCAAATTGAAATTCCATATTATTGACCTCTTGAAAGATTGGTGTCAGTGGAAATGCTTGTTTTCTTGGCATTTTTTTGTTGGCTTATGCTCTCATTTGTGTTGGGTGGGTATAAGATGGTGTCATTTGTGTTGGGCATGTTTTAGTTGTGTTGGGGCCATGGGAAGGGGATTTAGAAGGGGGAAATATATGAATGGGGTACTTGTAAGAGCATAATTTCTTTTTCATATTTACATGTGTTCATGTGTTTTATAATTTTGCATATGAGGTGTTTGAGAAAAATGCATATGGATGTTTGTGGTGGGCATGTTTGCATATGGAGTAGTATTATTCAATAAAGAATTACATTTTGAAAAATAATTTGTTAACAATCAAGTAACACTTCCTAAATGATAGGAAGCCTTTGATAAAAAAAATGATATATCACAACATTTTTACAACAAATCCTAAGTGGCAGGTTGTTACTGGTTGTTATTGTTGGGGCAAAAAAGTAATCTTAGTGTTAGGTTCAAATTTGAACCTATAACAACTAATCACCTATAATTTGTTGTAAAAATCTCCGTTTGATAAGCCTATCAATAAACTAAAGAATTAATCCAACTAAATCTCTATCTTCTATTTGATAACCCCGGCTAACAAATTGGACCCCATCAGCAACACTTGCTCTACATTGGACTCCTTCAGCAGTATATGTTTTGCATTCCAATACTCTTCAGCCTCCCTTCATGCCATCATTTCCCTACATCACATCCATACTTGGCTAGTTCATAACATAATTTCGTTAAAATATAGTACGCTTGGGATGGGCAGATTGCTTGAGCTTTACATGAGATTCAATGCAGAACATTATGCCAAAGTAATGGCTGACCTGTGATTCTGTGAACAACTTTGGCACCATGAGAAATATTATAATTTGAATTTATATACAAAAATTCAAAGGAAAAGTAATAAATAGTACTTTTTAAGACCAATGAAAAATTATACAAACCAGATCAATTACAAATGTTTAAGAAACTAAATTACTTATCATTGTACATTGTCATAACAAAGTCCGATAATGCTTATAGGCAAAGATATTTTTTGCAAAATGCAAAAGAGTAAAAAACAGCCACAGCATAGAGTTTGTTAATTATTTATTTGTGATTTTGTGTAAAAGAAATGTTTATAGAGTTTTAGTAAGTACATTAATATTAATTAAACTACGTATTTATTAAGTCGACCACCAAATCTGGCTAAACTCACTGTTTGACTGTGTCCGACTTAGGGGGTTTTAGCCATTCAGGGTAGAGAGAGAGAGAGAGAGAGAGAGAGAGAGATGGGGAGGAGGATATTGAACGATGCGTTGAGATCGATAGTGAATGCGGAGAAGAGAGGAAAAGCAACAGTGGAGTTGAAGCCTATCTCCAATGTCATTTCTTCCTTTCTCAAGATCATGAAAGATCGAGGTAAATCTGTACTATTCCTCCTCTTTGCCGATATGGGTTTTCTTTATAGTTCTAGTTTTTCCATTGCTTCAATCAAAATTTCCCATTTATACTTTTGGATTCCCTTATTATTTGAAATAGTGGTGGGTTGTATCAATTAAGGATCAATGGTTTAGTTTTATTTATCTTGAGGTAATTTAATATTTGTGTCTGGTCTTTGGTGCTGAAGTGGTAAAAGGTTGGTGGGTACTTGAAGTTATTGGTGTAATAATGTTGGAGCTAGCAGAAATAGTGAGACACTGAGATACTGGAATGTTTGGATTGAAAAAGAATGGTGGATCGTCTATTTTATTCCTACCCATAAAAATTTTAATGGAGTTGTTTTCGAAATCTGGTACTCTAAATAGAGTGATGAACGATTGCATCATGGTTCTGTTTCATTTCCTGTGAATTTCAGAGCATTTTAAATTCTCTTTTCAATGTTTGTCTAGTTTGAAGTCCAGTGCTGTTACACTCAACTCAAGTTTTTTTTTTTTTTTTTTTTGGTCTTGTATATGTTTCTACTCTGAACTGATATAGGTTTAAGCTTTTTTGATTCTTGGTTATGCTTGCATCTGGTGAATTTTGAACCCGTTGTCTTATCCTCCACCTATTGTGGGAGCCTGGGAGGAGGAAGTATTATTAGATTTAGAGCTCATATAGTTATTATTTTTATAAGTAGCTCATATACTGGGTCTAAACCAAAATTCTACTTGTTTTATTATTATTTTTCAAGTACTGGTGCCTTTAGTCTTATTCTTTGTCCAATATTCCTAAAAGACGAGAGGTTGAAACAATTGCCATAAAGTAAGAGGGAGATAATTTAGTTTAGAACCCTTGGGAGGTCCCTATCATAATTAGAAACCTGAAGTTACTAGAAAATAGATAAATAAACATAAATGGGAGACAAGGAGGTGCCTGTTTTTTACTTGATTAATTGGATAGCTGTTTGTATTTTATTGGGATCAGAAGTATAATTTCATTTAATTTTCCTCACAGCAGCTCTAGCTGCTTATGAAAGGTTAGTCTTAGGCATTTTCAGATAGTTCCTTTGCTTCTATATGAATCCATGCTTACAGAGGGGTAGTTTAGGAAGTTTTTTAAACCACCTTCTCTAGACCAGCAAAGCTTTGCTACCCATGGATTGGAGCAGCTACTATACATATGCATTTCCTTCTTCTATTTTTGGGTTTGGGTTCTGAAAGGCTATTGGTTATCTTTTGCATGCTGCAGAATGAACAGCTTGTTTTTTTGGGCACACAGTTTAATTAACTTGGTATAGTTACTTTTAGGGTACATCAAGGATTATCAGGTCTATGATCCGCATAGAGTGGGGAGGATAACAGTTGAACTACAAGGCAGGGTTAAAGATTGCAAGGCTCTCACTTACAGGCAGGATATCAAGGCAAGGGATATTGAAAATTACAGATTGCGTATGCTACCAACACATCAGGTTTGTCACATTTTGATGTTCAACATTCTGTAATGGATGCTCGTTTTCCCTTTTTATATTGGAAAAGGCTTGGGGGAAGAATGGGCTCTGTGTTTGTGTTGTTAATGAAATCTCACTTGTTTATGAAAGAATGAAATTCTTCTTCTTCTGACTTATCTTATTACTTGTCTTTCCCTCTCTCCGTGCAGTGGGGTTATGTTGTAGTCACAACTCCAGATGGTGTTTTGGATCACGAAGAGGCAATTAAAAAGAATGTGGGTGGTCAGGTTTTGGGTTATTTTCTTTAGACTTCCAACTTGCCTTTTTCGACATGCTTGGAGGGAAAGGGGCATAGAGTTGCCCATATGATCACATTTTTCCTCTTTTAGCAAGCATTTGTTATGTTGTCTACTTTTCTTCTTCAGTCAGTTGTAATTTTGTCTCTGTTGATGAATGAGATGATGGACATGACTTTGTTTCCTTTCTCTTCCTAAATTGATTGTTTGTTCAGTATTGAAACATGATGGTACAAATTCACTAGATCTACCTGAGAATTTGGTCATATTGTTACTTAAAGTATCTTAATTTGACAGGATATCTTAATTTGCATTTCTCTTCCCTCTATAAAACCAAAGATAGTAAATGAATTATATTATACAGAAACAACAACCGCGAGCTGCTCAATACAGCACAGAGAAACGATATTAAGCTATTGGTTTCAGATTTGTAAAATTTGTACACAACTGATCTATGATTACCAATTGAAGTTCAATCTAAAATTTCAGTGCAAATGCACTCTGATAGCACTTTCGCAATCGGGCATTTTCTAATTTCAAACATCTTGCAATTGATACCAACAATGGGCATTGATTACTCAAATTTCTGTGTCTGCTACGACCTTGGGTTGTCCTAAGTTGCACCAACTTCTAAAGCTAACACCCCGGAAAACAAGGTAAATTATAAATGCAATATATGCAGCTGTAAATGCACACACAACTGTGCCAAACAACGTACTATTCACTTCAGAGGAGAAGAAGTCCAGCAACAGATACCCGTAAATCAATATCACCAGTGCTGCCAGCGGCCATGAAGTGATCTACAATAAACGATAAAACAAAAAAATGGTGAACTCTTCAACCACTATTTAAGAATTTCAATCATTGTGGAAAGAAAAAAAAATAAATACTATGAGCAGCATGCAAAGCAAGTCATGAGAAAACTGTGTGCATTTTTGCTGGGAATTGCCAGCTCCACCTTTAGGAATGTTTTAGTTTACTCAAAAGTTATACATCGACCCTAAGATTAATCAAGTAGCAAAACATGTATTTACCAGCTTAGTGCCTACATTAGTGGTATTAGTTACTCGAATTGCCTCATCGTGTCTGAATCTGTTCTTTTTGAATATCAAGTAGCGAAACTTGTTGACTTTGATTGGCTTCTGAATGTTTGGAAAGCATTAGATCAAACTGTGTGCATTGACTTATGAAAATATTTCATTGTAAATTTTTGTTAAAGCTAATTATGAACTTTGTGCGATTTCAGGGTGAAGTTAACTGTGTCAAATGGGATCCAACAGGTTCTTTGTTGGCCTCTTGCTGTGATGATATCACCGCAAAGGTTGTTGATGCTACTCCTTCCTTTTAGGAAATTTGATTTACATCTTATGTTTTATTTTTATTTTTATAAGTAATTACTGCTTCATCAAATAAAAAACAGAAGTACAAACTCCAGAGGGACCAGAGCACACAGGCAGTGTGCTAGGGGCTAACAAAGAAAACAAAATTATAAAGCAAGAAAATTACAGCTATCAAGTAAATCAGCCAAAGAGTTAAAAGTAAAAACACCCGAGGCATTTGTCTACTCAGATAAAGTCTGGAAGAATAGCAGCTTCAAATCATGAATCAACCTCTTTTGCTTCCTTCAAAAGTGCAAGTATTCCTTTCCCACCAAATACTCCACATGAGACAATGAGGGATCATGGCCCAAATCGCTGCATATCTATATCTGTTAAACTTACTTGGCCAGCTTGCTAGAGGATCCACAACCCCATTGGCATAACCCACAGAACGCCAAATAGAGAAAACACCAAATTCCACAGCTCTCTAGCAACAGGGCAGTGCATAAGTAACTGATCAATAGTCTCCTCATCTCTCTTATACATGCAACACCAATCGATCACCATTACTCTATACCTCCTCAAATTATCACTACTTAAATCCTCCCCAATGCCACAATCCAAAGAAAGAAACTAACCTTTGTAGGTACTTTTGGCTTCCATATAGACTTCCAAGGAGAAGAGAGTTGAGTAGAAGAATCAAGGCCCTATAAAAGGATCTAACATCAAAAGTCGCTTGTAGGAGGGAATCCAGCAAAGCTCATCCACTACATTCTTTCTCCTCAGGCCAGAATAGATCAAATTCATAAAGGAGACAACCAATTCCAATTCCCAATCTTCTGCTGGTTTAACAAAACTGACATTCCAATGATAACTATCCTCTAAAAGAGATAACAAGTCTGCCACTGAAGCATCCCTGTTACAAGCAAAGCCATAAAGTTCAGGGAAGTTGTCTTTCAGAGGAAGCCCCCCACACCAAGGGTCACGCCAGAATTTTATAGAAGAGTCATCTCCCACCTCAAAGTTAACAAAATGATAAAAAGTGTCGCACCCCTTCCTGATCCTCTTCCAAAGACAAACTCCGTTGGGCCCCTGCACAGAATTAGAGCACCAAACCCCCCTGCATCTTATGTTCCATTAACATAGATTTTCACTGTTGGCATTATATATATGTGCATGTGTTTGTGTGTCTGCACTTTTGTCACTGCAAGGGTTGTTTATGGTTCTTGTAGTACATTGATTTGCATCTTATGTTCCATTGACATAGATGTTTGCTCTTAGCATTATCTCTGTGTGTGCGTGCGCGCCATCTTCAACTTGTATTTCAATCTTCAAATTAATTTACACTATTTCATACAGTTTAATCACATTTCTTCTTGGCTTATCTTGGTTCCTGTCACTACAAAATATATATTGTTCTGTTGGTTTTTTTCTTTTTGGTGTGTTTTTGTTTTCAATTTCAACTAATATATAGCAATGTTGTAGATATGGAGTATGAAGCAGGAAAAGTTTGTTCATGACTTAAAGGATCATGCTAAGGTACTGTGGAGATTTTGTTTCTCTTTTTAATCTCAATGTGTTTGCCTCCCAGCATATGCACTTCTGATCTGACTGGATTGTTCTCAGAAACATTGAATAATTGTTTTGCAGGAGATATATTCTATCAGATGGAGTCCCACTGGACCTGGTACAAGCAACCCTAATCATCAGTTATTGTTGGCAAGGTATATGCTGTTGATTTAATGAATTTGAATGCCATTAATTTTCATCTACTTTTATGCATTTGCACCAGTTATCTAGTTATTCTATTTGGTAGTTCTGGAATTTCTTTTTTAGTTGATCATTTATTTTTTATTCCTTGAAAAGTGAATTCAGTGTGGATTATGAATTATGGATTTGTTCTAGAAAACCTGTTAATGTTATCAAAATTTTCATAGAGGCACAGAATTATTAAAAACTTGCAGCCTGTTGTAAAACTCAATTGATTATATGAGGTTCTATTACTTTGAATCTTTAGTACCCTTGACTTGTATTATTAGTCTTGACTCATCTTGTATTGTTAAAGAAGTTTGTATTTGACATCTTCATATATACAAAACATATTGAACTTTAATTAGTTTCATACAATAATTAAGAGGTAGAGTGCATCAGGAGTTGTTAGGTTAAGCCACCATTGTGTTGAAAATGTTCCATTGCCATTTGGTCTTCAATGATGGTCAGGTTTATTTTCTCAGACTGTAGACTTCATAATTTTTGACTTGGCCCATCTTCAACTCCTGTCTGTAGTGATAGATAACTTTATTGCATTATATATCATGCTGGTTTCACTATTATTGTTTAACTTTCCTATCAAAAAAATATATTGTGCTGGTCATTGTATTTCTTCAACCCCCACCCCCCTTTCATTTTTTGGTTGAGGAGGCTGCTTTTGGGTTAAACAATATATTACTGGTTTAGTTTCACATTTAGTCCTGAACCTTCATCCCATGATTTAAAATGGTCCTCAGGCTTTGAAATGTTTCATTTTGGTCCTTATAATTATTTTTGAATCTTTATGCATGCAATTCCCTCAACACCAGAGGATATTTGAATATTTTTTTGTACATTTTAAATTTATGTCTAATGTTCATTGTCGTTAGCTCTTACTTTGATTCTCTCTACTCCAAAACAAAGTATTTGAATAGCCAATCCTTTCCCTTATATGCTGCTATCAAAATCCTTGGGATTTCACTGAACAATCTCTACTCAATCAGCAGGAGTTAACTGCAGGGACTTTTTTGACACAAACTTTTCTTTTTGATAAGTATTTTTTTGACACAAACTTAAAAATGTAAGGACTAAAATGAAGCATTTCAAAGGATAGGAAATTAGAATACCGCAACACCCATGATGGTTGCCATGCACGCTCCACAAATGATTGATAGCTCAAAGGTGGCTTTCCCCCATTCTTTCCCAAATATTAGTCATTGGAGTGACCAGCAATTAACAGAGGGAGAGATTCACTTAAATGAACTAACATAGGCATAAATACTTCAAAGCTCAAATGCAATTGAAAAATGAAAGTCCAAAGTTTGAACTCACCTTCTGTATAATATCCGCGGAATTGAAGAGTGTGTGACTCACAAGAGAGAAAACCTCAATTACAGAGTAGATGCATAGTCCTGTTTAAATTTTAATGAATTTGAAACATGGGGCAAAGGTTGAGGACTAGATGTGTAACTAAGCCTATATTACTGTGTTAAGATAAACTAAGGTTTTGCTATGACAAGATCTTAATAAAATTTTGTGTGCACCATATTGCATACAAACATCACACACACACACACACGCACACACAGAGTTAAAATATTGTGTGTTGCAGGACATAATTAGGTCTTCATTCTTGTTTTACTTATTTCAGTTAAAATATTCTGTTGGTTGTGTTTCTATGTAGTGCATCGTTTGACTCAACAGTGAAGCTATGGGACGTGGAACTTGGGAAACTTCTATACAGCTTAAATGGACACAGGTATTGGCCCTTGCTTCTGTCATTGATGTTATTTGAAGGTGATTATAACCGATGAGATGCTTTTCAATTTCACTGATGTCTTATATTGAAACTTCAGGGATCCTGTATATTCTGTTGCATTTAGCCCAAATGGCGAGTATTTGGCCAGTGGATCTCTTGATAAATCCATGCACATTTGTTCATTGAAGGAAAACAAGATTGTCAAAACTTATACAGGCAATGGGGGCATATTTGAAGTTTGCTGGAACAAGGAAAGTTGACAAGATTGCCGCATGTTTTGCCAACAATACAGTTTGTGTTTTGGATTTTAGAATGTAAGGTCTTGGAAAATGCTCTACAATTTCCCTGGTTTTCCAAAGCCCTATGACCTCAGGAATGATAATTAACTTCTTAGTTGGTCTTCAAAGTTTAGTTGTAGAGATGTTACTTTTGATGGGGATGGGTAAAAACGTATTTTGGGTGGGTAGGTTTTGCGTTTTAACCATAGACCAGGCATTACTCACTTGTGTTGATCGCTTTTGTAATTACATTTACTCAATTATCTGTCAGGCTTATGCTTGGTAGGAGTGAATTGTAAGTTTGCAACCCAATTATGTACAGAATTATTTGAATTGGACCATAATTTATGGTTTCTAGTTTACCATTTCTTTTCCCAATGATAGTTATTTGGAACGATGTTTGTTACCCAGTTACATTTCGTTTACTATGTTTATTTCAGTGTTTCTTCGCTGAATGTTTATCTTTTCAGTTGATGTTGAGGAATGAGCTCAACTATCACTGGTCAAACAGATTAGGCAAAGTTGATATTTGATGGCAATTGGTTTTAAAAAGTTATTCAAATTATACGATCAATGGAATGCTAAGCATAGTAACACTATAACAGTAATATATTACAGTTCATTAGTAATTCCCACAAGAACATGATCAGTTAACAATATTGCAATTCACCAGTAATCCCCACAAGAACATGAACCGTTCACAAAGTGGTGAAATCAATTACGGTTCCTCATTACAATCTTACGTCCAGTTATCTTTGAAATCAGCTTGGTCACAGCATGGCAGTCCAGACATACACGGAGGTTCTTCACAATCTTTATAGTAGTTCCGGGTTGAGTACTGATGAGCCCAAAAGCCATAGCTAGCTTCTCACTGTGAACTTCAAGGGATTGTTCCTTTTGTCTCTCCCCTAAGTCATGTAACACAATTTCTGTTTGTGGTATGTAGCCGTGTGCCTTGAGCCAACCATTTATCTCCTCTAGCATCATGTAAATTTCTTTGCTGTTTGGGTGTTTCTTATCTCCAGTAAGAAACTCGTGTACCTTATTATTCACTTCAATTGAGCTACAGCTAGGTTCCTTCTGCACTCCAATGTCTTTCATCAAGGTCCTCACCCTTGCCACCCCATCCCAGTTGCTAGCAGTTGCATATATGTTTGATAAAAGAATATACGTTCCTTATATATAATTCAAATGATATTTCAACTTCAAACATATTGGTTTCCTTAA
>JARYZH020002932.1:0-12999 GCA_030021035.2 Notholithocarpus densiflorus
ACCGATACAAATCATAAAATACTACACTCATGAATTCCCTTCAGCCCACTAATTTTACAGTTTATACACAAATCTTCATCTTCACCAATATCATGAAATTTGTACCCAAAAAAAAAAAATAAATAAAATAAAAACTACTGCAATTTTAGTTTTTTGAGCTAAAAAGAGCAACTTTGTTCAATCCGTCTGAAATCTCACATATATGCAACTCCAAAATGCAAAACAAAGAAGACCCATTTAATTAATTGTACACATAAATACATAGCCCAAGTAAAAAATTCAGGAAAGTGAATAATAGAGTAGAATGATTAATCAGTTGAGACAGTCACAAAAACGAGAACGATGGTTGTTATATCTTTATGTTCAAAGCTTGGCAGTTGATAACAGAGCAGAGAAGAAGTGGCTACCTTGTTGGGTTCAGATGAAGAAGAAGATGAAGGAAGAGAAGAGAGAGAGACATGAAGATGTCAACTCTGAGCTTCATCGTCATCATGATTGGCTTTCTATTTTTTCAGCTGCTTGAACGAGTAGAGAAAGTGTGTGTGTGTTATTTAAATACTACTTCGAGTGCGTGCTAATGGGACATTAACGGCGTGTACTGGAAGTTAACGGCGATAATGATGTTTTTTGGAGTTACTGTGTGAATGAGTGAATTTGTCGCCTAGCTTTTGAGTTTTTTTACTAACTTCTGCAACTAGAATCTTATTACCATAAGAAATTTGCTTTTATTCAATAATAAATAAATAAATAAGGAAATGACTACTGTGGGGACGAAGGTCCAAAATCATATATCTTGGGGCTTTGGACTTGGTCCGAGGACGTCCATGATTCTAGTAGTGACGCATTTATTAGTTGTTCTATTTTAAAGTCTCATAAGTGGGAAATGTAAAGAAAGTTAGTCCAAGGAGGACTTTATCCTCGGAAGTAAAAAGTACAACACAAATAGATATCCCCACAGGTGAAGTGACTTTCCAAGAAACTCCAACGGTTGGGACGTGTCTCGTGAACATACGGGAAGGAAAGAGATCTAGAAATATCTGAGGAAAAGCTACTATCACCGCATTAAATGCATTGCAGCTACTTTCCTAGCCGCATTTATGTGGAGAGGATCTCTGAACAGTGCCACTGAAGCTACTACGACTCATAGAAGGGAGAAAGAATGTGTTCGATGGGACAAATACTAAAGTAATGTCCTAGATGATCAACAAGTGTAAGGTCAAGATAACCAAAGGGGAGCTATATAATGTAAAAGATCTTCCCTGGGAGAGGGGGACATTTTTTTGTAACTGAAACACTTTGCTTATGCTGAATTGAACCTCATCGGATAGGGCCGAGAGTAAATTTCTCAAAAACTGTTTCCTTTTTCTTCTTTTTTTTTAACTCTTAACCTGGTTCTAAAGCCATATTTAAACGTTGTCCATTTCATTAAAACACAATTCTTTAACCCACTCTCTACAAATTTATTGTATTGGGCTTATTGGGCCAAGGTCCTACATACGTTGGGTTTGGGCTGTAAATCGAGACCCTACAATTGGCGTCGTTGTGGGAAGAACTTGTGGAATAGTGATTGTAACGTTTAACCATGGTGGGATCAAGTCCCCATTAACAGGAATCCATGAGTTCCCACCAGCAGGATGCCTTCCATAACCTTGAGCGTAGAAGAGATAGGGAAGGTAGCTTACATACCACACATACTAGTGAAAGTCACCCTCAAGCAAGGAGTCATCCCTCTTAGGAGCAGAATAACAGAGCCATGCAGAGGGAAATTGATGAGTTAAAGAAGAAGCTGCGCCATGCACGACGACGACGGACTCCTTCCAGTTCTGGCGTCTCCTCTAATGATGGAAAGGACGTCACTTACAGACAAAGGTCTAGGATGCCACCAAGCGAGTCCTTCTCTTATGATGAAGAGAACCTCTACAAGAGAAGACACAAGAGCCCACCTCTCAAAGGCTTAGGGAATGACGCCATGAGTAAGGCGTTGAACCAAATCTCTAGATCGCCCTTCACGCGTAGGATTGAGGGGGCGGGACTTCCTCGGCGATTCCATCAGCCTACATTCACTACTTACAACGGCCGAACGGACCCTGTAGAACATGTAAGCCAGTTTAACCAGAAAATGGCTGTCTACTCTAAGGACGAGGCTTTGATGTGCAAGGTTTTTCCCTCTAGTTTGGGACCTGTGGCCATGAGGTAGTTCGATGGGTTGAGGGCTAACTCCGTAGATTCCTTTAAGGAGCTCACTCAGGCTTTTGGCTCTCGTTTTATCACGTGTAGTAGGGTACCTCAACCTTTGGACTCACTATTATCTTTGTCTATATGAGAAGGGGGAAACCCTAAAAATGTACTCGGACCGATATTGGGAAATGTACAATGAGATAAATGGTGACTTTGAAGACGTGGCCATCAGTACTTTTAAGGGCGGTCTCCCTCCCGAGCACGGTTTAAGGAAGTCCCTCACTGGTAAACCTGTTACCAGCGTACGCCAACTTATGGATTGCATTAGTAAATACAAGAGGGTCGAGGAAGACCAACAACAAGGAAAAGGTAAAGCGAAGGTTGTCCTTCAGGAGCGGAGGGATTTCAGGTCGGACCAATTCAATAACAGCCGACCTAGAAGAGATTTCTCTGGGCAGTCAGGATCTACCACCCAGGCGGTAAATGCGGTATTCCTAGAAGTGATGCTTCCTCAAGACCTCCCTTGGGGACGATAAATGTCATCTTTGCTACCACAGGGAGAACTGGATCCTGTCTTTTCAAGGTCATGTCTGTGGCTTGGCTGCTTGTCGAGGACGATAATCTAGAGCTAAAAAGATCCAAAAGGGAAATCCAACCAGTTCTAGGTTTCTCGGACGAGGATAAGATCGAAACCATCCAACCCCACAATGATGCCTTGGTGGTTACACTTAAAATAGGTGGATATGACGTGAAGAGAGTGTTGGTAGATCAGGGGAGTGCTGTCGAGGTCATGTACCCCGATCTGTATAAGGGTCTGAATTTGAAACCCGAAGATCTAATGGCCTACGATTCCCCTCTGGTAAGTTTTGAGGGCAGGACTGTTGTGCCAAAAAGTCAAATTCGAGTACCTGTACAGACCGGTTCTGAGGTGGTAGAGGTGGACTTTATTGTAGTGGATGCTTATTCGCCCTATACGGCCATTGTGGCCAGACCCTGGCTTCATACTCTAGGGGCCGTCTCCTCTACTTTGCACCAAAGGGTGAAATATCGGTTCGAGGGTCATGTAAGGGAGATCCTCGGAAGCCAATCTATGGCTAGACAATGCTTGGTGGCTGCCATATCTCATCAACTCGAGGTTGAGTCACAGACCCTCGCTGAGACGAGCTTATAGCAACTAAAAACTCTGGAGTCGCCTGTCAATGGACAATTCGAGGAGGTAAAATGCGAAGACTTAAGAAGGGTTATTATAGGGGACGATCCAGAGAAATACTTTCAGGTCGGATCCCAGTTGCCACCTCAGGAGAGGGAGGAGTTGGCAGAATTTCTTAAGTAAAATGTTGATGTATTCGCTTGGAACGCTTACAAGGCCCTAGGGGTGGATCCAACCTTTATCTGTCATCATTTAAATGTTAATCCATCCATTACTCCCGAAAAGAAACCACATCGGTGCCCGTCCAAAGAACATGCAGACGCCGTTAGGGATGAGGTAATGAGGCTCAAGCAAGCAGGGGCTATCAAAGAAGTTTTTTACCCTGAATGGCTGGCCAACACTGTGGTGGCAAAGAAAAAGAACGGCAAGTAGCGAGTGTATGTGGACTTTACAGATCTGAATAAAGCCTGCCTAAAAGATCATTTCCCTATGCCTCAAATAGATTAGTTGGTGGATGCAACGGTGGGCCATCCTCGGATGAGTTTCCTAGACGCCTTTCAGGGATACCACCAAATGCCATTGGCCCTGGAAGACCAAGAAAAGACAGCTTTTGTCACCCCCATTGGAAAATACCATTACAAGGTGATGCCATTCGATATAAAGAATGCTGGATCTACCTATCAAAGGATGATGACAAGAATGTTCGAGCCCCAACTAGGCAAAAGTATTGAAGTCTATATAGACGACATGGTTGTAAAAAGCAAGGTTGTGTCCGAGCATATTGGAGACCTTGGAAGCATCTTTGAAATTTTGAGGAAACACAAATTGCGCCTAAACGCTTCCAAGTGCTCGTTTGGTGTGGGATCTGGCAAGTTCCTGGGATATATACTAACTCACAGAGGAATTGAATTTAATCCTGATCAAATTAAGGCGATTAACAATCTACAACCTCCTCGGAATCCTAAGGAAGTCCAAAGGCTCACCGAGATGGCCGCTGCCTTGAATCGTTTTATTTCTCGATCAGCAGATAGATGCCGACCCTTCTTCCTCTTGATGAATAAGTGGAAGGGATTCGAATGGAACGAGGAATGCGCTCGGGCATTCTAGCAGCTAAAGGAATATCTTTCTCGACCTCCCATCATGTCCAGTCCTCAGGAGGACGAGGTTCTGTTTGCCTACATTGTCGTGGCCCCTCATGCTGTAAGTTTAGTGTTGATCCAGGTTGATAGTGGCGTACAACAGCCTGTTTACTATGTGAGCAAATCATTACATGAGGCCAAGGTGTGCTACTTACCACTAGAGAAAACCATCCTGGCGGTGGTGCATGGTACACGAAAGCTTCCCCACTACTTCCAATCGCATACAGTTATTGTCTTGACTCAGCTTCCACTCAGGGCTATACTTCGGAGTGCTGATTATACAGGCAGGATTGCTAAATAGGGCACAGTTCCAGGGGCTTTTGACATCAAATACATGCCTCGTACCTACGTCAAGGGCCAGATCCTCGCAGACCTGGTAGCCGAATTCGCTGAAACCCCATTAGAAAACGTGTCAACAACACAGCACATGGATGAAAAATCGGTTGGCATTATCTCGCAGCAGGAACCTCTATGCTGGAAAGTACATGTCGATGAGGCAGCAAATCAAAGGGGCTCCGGAGTGGGGCTAGTCTTGGTTTCTCCTGAACAGCTCACGATTGAGAAGTCATTAAGATTGGGATTCTCAGCCACAAACAATGAGGCTGAATATGAGGCCGTGCTAGAGGGAATGTCCATGGTTCGGAGAATGGGGGAAAAAACAGTAAAAATGTTCTCAGACTCAAGATTGGTTGTTGGCCAAGTCAAGGGCGAACTAGAAGCGAGGGATGGAAGAATGCAGGAGTACTTAAGTCAAGTTAAGTACTTGCAATCAAAATTTGAATCATTCAGCCTACTGCACATCCCTAGAAGCGGGAACACACATTCTGACTCCCTCGCCACGCTAGCAACCTCCTCGGCACAGAGCTTGCCTCGGGTTATCCTCATAGAAGACTTGTACAAACCCACAGAGGCAGGAGGAAAAATGGTCTATGTTCACCAAGTCAGAGTGGGGCCTAGCTGGATGGACCCCATCGTACTATTCTTGAAAGAAGACGTCTTGCCAGAGGGTAAATTGGAAGCTAAGAAAGTACGGAGAAAGGCGCCTCGATTCTGGCTGTCCGAAGATCAGAAATTGTATAAATGCTTTTTTCTGGGCCATATCTACTGTGTATTCACCCTGAACTATCAGAACTAATCCTGGAAGAATTACACGAAGGAGTTTGCGGAAGCCACACCGGAGGCAGGTCTTTATCTCATAGGGCCATCACACAAGGCTATTGGTGGCCAAGTATGCAGAAAGAAGCACACGAGTACGTGAAGAAATGTGACCAGTGTCAAAGGTTTGCGCCAAATATACACCAACCAGGAGGGACCCTTAATCCGTTGACTAACCCTTGGCCATTTGCTCAATGGGGCTTGGATATTGTCGGGCCTTTTCCTAAGGCAGTAGGGAACAAGAAGTATCTGCTGGTTGGCACTGACTATTTTACTAAATGGGTTGAAGCTGAGCCTTTGGCGAATATCAGAGACGTGGACGCTAAGAAGTTTATCTGGAAGAACATTGTTACTCGGTTCGGGGTCCCCTACCCCCTCATTTCGGAAAATGGTCTACAATTTGATAGTAAGACATTTAGGAGATACTGTTGTGAATTGGGGATTACGAATAGATATTCCACCCCAACTTATCCCCAAGGGAATGGGCAGGTCAAGGCTGTTAACAAAGACATAGTGAACGGACTTAAGAAAATGTTAGATGATGCGAAGGGAAGGTGGGTAGAAGAATTGCCACATGTCCTGTGGGCATAACGAACCACACCTCGCAGATCAACAAGGGAGACCCCCTTTTCGATGACTTACGGAGCCGAGACTATTATTCCCTTAGAAACGGGCTTTCCAACGCTAAAGACCAGCTTATTCAGTCCAAGCAACAACAATGGGCTACTAGAAAAGAATCTAGACCTTGTGGATGAAAGAAGGGAAAGTGCAATGGTCCAATTGGCGTACTACCAACACAAACTTAAGCAAGGTTATGATGCCAAAGTAAGGCTAAGGCCATTAGCGCTTGGTGACTTGGTGCTGAGGAAAGTTCTGGGCATTGCAAAAAATCTAGCATGGGAAAAGCTAGGACCCAATTGGGAAGGACCATATCGCATCACCTCGGAGGCAGGTATAGGGGCATATTTTCTAGAAAACTTAGATGAACGTGTAATACCGCACCCTTGGAATGTAAACAACCTGAAAATGTATTACTATTAATAAGAATTTCCTTTATCATTAAATTCTTGTGTTGTGTGAAGATGTGGGGATTCCCTTTGTTCAATCTTTTATAAAGGGTTAAACAGATCCTAAGTCATATCAGGTCTCTTGGACCACATACTTAGGTGAAATTAACGCTCACTGACATCTTTTATAAAGTGTTTAAATAGAACCTTAGTCATGCCTGATGTCCTCGGACTAGATGCTTTGGGGAAATTAATGCACTGACATCTTTTATAAATTGTTTAAACAGAACCTTAGTCATGCCTGATGTCCTCGGACCAGATGCTTTGGGGAAATTAATGCACTGACATCTTTTATAAAGTGTTTAAACAGAACCTTAGTCATGCCTGATGTCCTCGGACCAAATGCTTTGGGGAAATTAATGCATTGACATCTTTTATAAAGTGTTTAAACAGAACCTAAGTCATATCAAGTCTCTCCGACCACATACTTAGGTGAAATTAACGCTCATTGACATCTGTTATAAAGTGTTTAACAGATCCTAAGTCATGTCAAGGCTCTTGGATCACACACATAGGAGCAGTTAACATTCAAGGATATTTTTTCAAAATGTTTAAATGAATCCTAACTCTGGCCATGTCTCTCGGACCGCGTGTTTGATTTGAATTAACTATCTGGTATCTTTTATAAAATATTAAATAGATCCTAAATTAAGGCAAGTCTTTGTTTTCTTGTCTAAAACATATACAAAAACAAAGACAGTCTCTCCCCTATACTTTGTTTTTGCTAAATACCTATCCATTTTTACTATTGTCAGCCTTCGGCGCAGAAGAATCAGTGCTTAAAATAAGAGCATGATAAGTCCGTCCATTAAAGATATTTTATTAAATTACTTAACTTGCAGATAGTGAGTCATCATTAGTCTCTAATAAAGACAAACGACAACTATGCAGACAAAGTAGAGATACAAGAAGTATGAAGGAAAAGTCCATTCTTTAATTGAAAATAAGTACATCATAAGCGTTGATGAAAGCTACATAAAAATTAAAAAAAAACGGAAGTAAAAAAGAAAGATCCTACAACTACTTTTTTTGAGGGTTGAGAACCCTTCTCGGGACCGATGGCCTTATTTTTGGCATCCCTAACATCAGATCTTGACTCAGCTGCCTTGGCTTGGGAAACTACATCCTTTATGGTAAGGGAATCCTCGGCGGGGTTATCTTTGGCCAAGGGTGGGACCTCCATACCTTTCCCAACTACTCCTATGGAAATCTCAGCAGTTGTAGTGAGGGCCTATGTGTCAAAAACCTGCTCAAGAGGAGGGAGGGGTAAGCCAGTGACCGGAGGAAGGCTCGCTGGAATTTCTCAGATATGCTCAGGGAAGAACACGTTCTCCGGTTTCCTCAACTCGGAATTAGCAAGAACCCTTGCGCGATTGAGCGCCTCTATCCAAGATTCGGTGCAGTAATCTCTGCACACCTCGGCTACCTCCTCGGCCAGCCTTTCTTCCATCTTTGCCATCCCACGCTCATAGGCCGCCTCCTTCGCGGCCTTAGCAGCTTTCATGGCCATTATGGCTGCCTCTTTAGCTTTCTGTAATTCGGCTTTCAGGCTTAGAACTGTCGCCTTTTCGGTAGCCAGATTTAGCTCTGTCGTGTAAAGCTTTTTGCGCTGGTCCTCGGCTTGGGTCTCAACATTTTTCAGCCCTGCTTTGGCACTTAAACACTCGCGCTCTGAAACCTTTAGCTTCTCGGCCGGCTATGCTTTTTCCTCTTTCAGGGTACCGAGAGCCTTCTCAAATTCGCACCGAGATTGGGACTCAGCTTCGTATCTGTTATGGGCATTTCAAATCCACTCTTCGGCCACGTAAACTTGTTGAGTGACCTGCATAGCAATAGCAAAAGGTCCGCACATGTAAAACTAAGTGTAACAACACTGATAAGAATATGAGCTTCTTAAAGTTTAATTTGAAAAAACAAGATTAGCTTACCAGGGCGAGATCCTTCTTCAATGACATAAATAGCTCCGTCTGCTTAGTGCGTCTGAGGGCCTCCATATCCTGTGAGAGTTAAAGGGGCTGCTCTAAAGCTTGGGCCAGATGGGCCGCATGACCTTTCTAGGACTCCCTAATAGTGGCATCCTAGGGAATTTGGGCTCCATCCAATTCTATCTGTGGGGCCCAGGAGCGCTGCTGTCGGCGCACTTCTGCATCTTTCCTGCTATTAACAGAATTGGCCCTATTGTCCCTTGGATATTTGGTTTTCTGTTGTTTAGGGCCCTTCAGAAGGATCAACTCACCTTCCTCTATTTCCTGTATTGGTCTTTTCTTCTTCAAATCCGGCACGGCTTGTAATTCGAGGTCAGTAGGAGGAAGAGGAGGGGGAAGATTGGCAGGAGTCTGGGTCTTGGAGACATCCTTCGGGATTCCCCCTTTATTCCTATTGGCTACTAAACTTTTCAAAGACGACCTTCCTTTCGAACCCATTCCTCCTTTTTCTTCTGAACTTATATCAACCTTGGTAACGATTAACTCAGGTTGGAGAGCCGCGGAAAGTCTGTCGGATTCGGTCTCAGAGTCCGAGAGCTGCACGGGCCGTTATGGTATCCCTTCTTCCCCTTCGAAACAGAATTGGTCTATCTCTTCTTCTAATGACAGTCACAAGGAGGTGACTTCCTCCTCTGCTGCAGCTTTTGCTTCGAGAGGGACTTGCTGTAATGGTATTACGAGCTGAGGAGGGACCTGATAGATTGGTAGTTTGACTGGAGGAAGGTCGTCTCGGGCAAGGAAATCCGGTTTTGATACATCGATGCGATTAATCCGAGGGTCACTAGATCTGATGGCGTGGCCGACCTCCTGAAAGATTTTCGAAATAGGATCAAAATCTAGGATCAAATGGACAGCTCGCAATTGTCGGTCTTCGCTCACAAAAATTTCTGATCGGAGAAGGTAGTTGAGGGCTACAGCGTTGGTATGACTGAGCCGAGGAGTAACTAACCTCCTATCTGCAGAAATAATTGAAAAACCATATATCGTTAGATAAATGAGATCCATTATCAAGGGAAAGTAAAATGGGGAACATGGGTAGGGTTTGAAAAATCTAAATCCTATCCTAAGGAACCTAGCTCTAAGATATCCCACCTGTCTCCCTCTCCCGGGTTGGGCAAGGGCGACCATCGTGCCATGCCTCTGAAGCGATGAGATAGTCGTTCTTCATCCCTTTGTTGGACTTGGGGAGGCACGAGATAAGTCTGACGATGGACGACCTGGACTTAAGGTAAAATCCTCCGTCGGATTATGAGTGACACTTGTACAGATGAACCATGTTATGCCATGTGAGTCCCAAGTGAAGATGCTCGTTAAGAGCATCGACGCAGCCTAGGATCCTAAACATATTGGGTGCACACTAATGGGGACATAGCCTATGGCTAATAAGATACTCTCGGGTTATTTTGCCCATAGGAAGGGTCATTCCCCCTTCTATGAAAGCTATTATTGTAATGACTACTTCTCCCACCTCTGTGTGAGTAAGGATTTGGTCTGAGGAGCAGTATCGTAGGCCAACTTCCTGAGGTATACGGTATTTTTGCTTAAAAGCTTCTATTTTTGCGGGGGAATCTACTAGACGCTCAAATCTACCCATTTTGACAACCTAAGATGAAGTAGCTGGGATTCGTAAATAAGGAAGTAAGAACTGACAGGTCGAGGAGAAGGGCCGAGAAGAAAAATGAAAATATAAAGAGATAAAACTTACGGGATCACGTGTGCTAATCTATGAAGCTTTCTAGGAAAATCTTCGAAGACCTCTTACAAGAAATAGTAACGGGGATTCAAGAAATCAGAGTATTTTAGGAGAAGGAGCGTTGGAATTCTCTGGAGCACTTAGAGACTTCTTTGAGAAAGAAGAAGAATGATTTCCCTCAAGGCTTTATATTAAGGGAGAAAGTAAGTGGGAGTTACCCCGCTCAAAATTGTAAGGGAAATGTCAACCGTTGGATTTACATGCAACCGTTGGATGTGGGGGACAAGACACCTCCTGGAATAATTAATGAACGCTTCGCGGACTATGAAGCGTCAAAAGTAATTATGGAGCACAATTAAACTGTATTCCTGCGCGTGTGAGTCAATGCGTCAGTTAGTCTTATCTCTTGAAGATCAAAACCCCATTTTTTCTCCTCGGATGAGAGAGAAAAACTGAAGTTTTGAGGGGCTATTGTGGGGACGAAGGTCCAAAATCATATATCTTGGGCTTTGGGCTTGGTCCAAGGACGTCCATGATCCAAGTAGTGACGCATTTATTTGTTGTTCTATTTTAAAGTCTCATAAGTGGGAAATGTAAAGAAAGTTAGTCCGAGGAGGACTTTATCCTCGGACGTAAAAAGTACAACACAAATAGATATCCCCATAGGTGAAGTGACCTTCCAAGAAACTCCAACGGTGGGGACGTGTCTCGTGAACATACGGGAAGGAAAGAGATCTAGAAATATCTGAGGAAAAGCTGCTACCACCGCATTAAATGCACTGCAGCTACTTTCCTGGCCGCATTTATGTGGAGAGGACCTCTGAACAGTGCCACTGAAGCTACTACGACTCACAGAAGGGAGAAAGAAGGTGTTCGATGGGACAAGTACTCAAGTAATGTCTTAGATGATCAACAAGTGTAAGGTCAAGATAACCAAAGGGGAGCTATATAATGTAAAAGATCTTCCCTGGAAGAGGGGGACATTTTTTTGTAACTGAAACACTTTGCTTATGCTGAATTGAACCTCCTTGGATAGGGCCGAGAGTAAATTTCTCAAAAACTGTTTCATTTTTCTTCTTTTTTCTAACTCTTAACCTGGTTCTAAGGCCATATTTAAACGTTGTCCATTTCATTAAAACACAATTATTTAATCCACTCTCTACAAATTTATTGTATTGGGCTTATTGGGCCAAGGTCCTACATATGTTGGGCTTAGGCTGTAAATCGAGACCCCACAACTACATATAGCTTTTTTTTTTTTTTTTAAAAAGAAAATTGCTACATATATATGATAATCATTAATAATGGACTTACCAAAAATTTCATTGTAAAAATTTTTACTTAAAATATTTTCAACATTTTATGGTGTTTATTTCATTGTAAATTTTGTTCAAACTTAAAAATGGTTTCCATTGACTATAAATTTAAAATATTTTACAAAAACACACAATAACTCTCCTCCCATCTAATGGTTGGATTACTGGTTCAATTGCTAGAGCCGCTTGTCATGTGGTTGAGCCATCGATTTTGGTAGTTTGTGCTTGAAAGATTTTACATGTCATACTAAACACTTGAAAATGTTTTATATGTAAATTTTTTTACATCTGAAAAATGTTTTATAGCAAAACAAATGGAACGATACTTACAACATTTTACAAAGGATTTACAATCAATAAAAAATACTTTCAAGTTTGACCATATTCTACAATGAAAATAAATACGGTAAAATGCTGAAAATAGTTTTTTGTAAAACATTTTATAGTGACAACAAATAGAATGTTAATTAATACTTTTTAGTGTTTCAATAGTGATTTCTAGGTTTAAATCCACCTTATTAAGAATTAACTATCACAATATTGGACATTAGCAATAATGTAAAAAAATGTCACTTGTATTTGCATAAGAATATAAGCGAGGTTTCAAAAGCAATAAAAAACAAAGTGGGGTGGGGTATTGAGCTGCTAGGCCGGCTGGGTTCATATTTATTAATTTTTATCATGTGAAAGTCTTTGTATTTTTCTTTTTTTGGTCAAAGGATTAATTTTATTTATGTTTTATGAAGTTCAATTATTTATCTATGGGTCCTATTACCAAAACCATACTTGTTGGTTTTACTTAATAGATATCAGTCTTCACGGTAGGCTACCACATTGCCATGGTAACCTAGTTTATTTTATTTTATTTTATTTTTGATCAATTTGGCTTGGCAATAATAAGGTCACGGATGGCTGTAACATCATTATGGTAATTCACATTTCACATCATATTTAGTAGTAACTTTATGATCTGTTAGTATTTGTTTTATTTTTTATTTTTTATTTTTTTTGCCTTTAAACTATGACAGAATCACAAAAGTATTGTGTAGATGTCAAATCCAATGGTAGATTCTTCCAAATTGCATGCTAACGTATTTATTTCTTTATTTTTTTTTTCACTTAATAAACAAGCACTAACAAGGTCACTTATAACTGTAATTATCTCACCCATTTTATTTTGACAGTTTTAATTTATTTTTCACGTTACACTCAGATCATGTCACATAAAACAATATCTACGTCAAATCCAATGGAAATCTCTTTCAGAAAAAAAAAAAAAAAAATCCAATGGAAGTCTCTGTTATGTAACTTATGTA
>JARYZH020002933.1:0-12997 GCA_030021035.2 Notholithocarpus densiflorus
CTATTGTAAAGTTGTAATTTACAACTATTTTATGTTGACTTTAATTCTGTGCTAAATTTGATTGTAATTTAGTTCAATCTTTTGTACCCTGTATTTTATATGGGATTTCTTGTAAGGGTTGTGTGTGAGAGAGAGTGTGAAGACTCAAGGCAAAGTGAAGATTAAGAAGTTTTCATGAGTAGCTCGCGAGAAGCTTTCCTGCGAAGTGAAGCATGTGCCCAGCACATGACTGGAATGTGAAGAGTCAGGACAGGATGGTGACAGTTGGTTTTCGCGAGTGTCTCGTGGGTAAGGCCTTCCCGCGAGATACCCGTGAAACATTCTGTTTTGCCAATCTGTCATATCTGATACACACTATCTCTACCCACACTATATATACCCACATTACCCACAAACGTTGAGGAGTGCTTTCAGAGAGAAAACCCTAGCCACTATTCTTAAGAGTGAGAGATTGTTATACCCACAATTCTCTTCACAATCCATTGTAGTTTTTCCTCAACTCCTACCTTTCCATTTTTCATATCCTTGAGAGATAGATAGCTCAAACACTTACCACACCCATTCTGAGTGTTAAGTGAGGTTTTGGTGCTGCTGGGAAGCATTGGAAGAAGTCAAGTTTTGGCGGATGCAATCGGGCGTATTGCGGGATTCGGAAAACTAGACAAGACATGGTTCCGAGAAGCCTTGTTGGAGTAGGAGCTCGGAGGGCTCAGGTGCATTGGGTAGATTAGGCTTGGAGGGTCTCTTGCTATTCGTGTATCCCAACTGATTGTCTAGTGGATCGATTTACCGCTTGGAGGGCGGTAGAGAGGTTTTACGCCGAGTACTTCGGTTTCCTCTTCGATAACACATTGGCGTGTTATCTTGTGTTTGCATTCATCTTCCCTACTCTTTTAGTTTTCATTTTGCTGCTGTGTTTTAATGAATATGGCTTAGAGTAGTTATATTGTTTATCCGCTCGCATTTACTCTACTCCGCACTTAGTATAAGTTAGAGTAAAATCAATCAAGCCGTAATTTTTAATTTGGGAGTCTAAACAGTTCTTGTGATTTAACACATTTTCGAGCTTTCACCTATTCTCAACGTTTTTGGGTTGCAGATTTTTTTTCTCTGGACAGATAGACTTGAATTCCCAAAACCCAAAAAACAAAAAAAAAAAAACAAAATTTTCTCCAATATTCAAAGACAAAAAAACAACACAACTAGCTATCAAGCAACGTGCAGGTATGAAATGCTTCCGAGTTATCCTTGGCTTAAGATGTCAAATCTTGGCACAAATTGATATTTAGTACATCAAACATATAAAGTTTTGTCCAAATTTCTCCATTCTCTCGGAGCCGCCTTGAATATTTTATATTTGCTTAGACCAAGGGAAGACATGGCTTGTTCGCACGGATCTCATAAGGGTATACTTTATTCTAGCAGTTGTAGGCTCCTTTTGAGTTCCAACTCTCTCTCTCTCTCTCTCTCTCTCTCTCAACTTTTAAGGAGCCACCATCCAATAAAAAAAAAGTTTAGGATTATCTAAACTTCATGTAACCAAATAAGAATATAAGTTCATCTATCCATGAGAAAGAAAATCTGCAACTCAAAAACATTGAGAATAAGCACTTGTGCAAAATTAGGGATGAATTAATTAGGAGAGAGAAAGAAAGTAGAAAATAATATAATATAATATTCTCTCAAATTAATTAGGTTAGCTAATATGGAAAACAATAAATTTTAAAGATTACATTGATTATAGTGATTTTCTAACCATTAGATTTCTTAGAAATCTATGGTCTAAAAAATGTGTAACTTTTTAAGAGTTACACCAGGTGTAACTTGAACCCATCTCTTATATATATATATTATATTTTAATATATATTTTATGTTGATGAATATCTATTATATTTTAATTAATACTATGCTTTAAGTATAAATTACAATTTATGATTAGGTTATGTTTTATGTGAAAATTAATTTTTTAGGTTTTCATTTATTTATAATTAAGATATTAAGATATTATTTTATTTTAATACTTATATTAATTAAAAATTTTTGAGTCAATATTATGTTAAGCTATGTCTTTTATTCTTACACCCAAACTAAAATCCTAACTTCGCCTCTACTTTATAGAATTGTTTATATATATGGCTCCAACAGTTACTAATTACTCTATTCTCATACATAATTTGGATTTTGGAATTACTATTTTCTTGTATGAGTTACTGCATTTACTTAGTTCTCTACTTCCAAGTGTGAAATTTTTCAAGAATTTTAGGGTAATTTACATTGAAACTTAATACTAAATATATGCTTTCTTTTGGGAGGTGGAGGGTAAAATGGGTTATTTAATTGCATTGCATGATTGTCTTTCTTCTTTGCAGGCATGAGGTAGAATTCATCCATGATATTGTGGAAGAGATATTGCATAAATTAAGTTACGCATTCCAAAGAGATACTAATGATTTAGTTGAAATAGATTATCAAGTAGACGAATTGATGAAACTTTTGGCAATAGAATCGAACGATGTTCGAATCATTGGGGTTTGGGGGATGGGAGGAATTGGTAAAACAACTCTAGCTAGAGTTGTCTATGAGAAGATTTTTAATGATTTCGAAGGTGGTAGTTTTATCACTAATATTGGAGAAGAATTTGAAAGGCATGGTTTACTACCATTACAACAAAAACTTATTTGTGAAATTTTGAGGGAGAGAAGTATGAATATACGAGATGTTGATGATGGAGTTCTTATGATTAAGAATAGGTTAAGACATAAAAGGATTCTTCTTGTTCTTGATGATGTAAATCAATTCAAACAATTAGAAAAGTTAGCTGGGAAGCTTAATTGGTTTGGTCCAGGTAGTAGAGTTATTATCACAACAAGAGATAAGCATTTGTTGATAAGTCATAACATATTTGAAATATATGAGGTTAATGAATTGAATGATAATGATGCTCTTCGTCTTTTTAGTTTGAAAGCTTTTAAGAGAGAATGTTCTGCCAAAGATTATTTGGAATTGTCTATACAATTTGTAAATTATGCTAAAGGCCTTCCTCTAGCTATTGAGGTCTTGGGTTCTTTTTTGATTGGTAGAGGAAAGGAGGAATGGACAAGTGAATTAGAAAGGCTTATAGAATTTCCAAATAAAGAAATTATCAATATATTTCAAAGAAGTTTTGATGGACTTCGGGAAAGTGATAAGGAAATATTTCTACATATTGCATGTTTTTTTAATAGGAAGGGAAACGATTATGTGGTAGAAATACTAGATTATCTTGGCCTTCACCCTGAAATTGGTTTAAAGGTTCTCATTGAAAGGTCTCTTTTAAAAAATCTTGAAGGCAAATTTCAGATGCATGACATACTACAAAAAATGGGTCAAGACATAGTTCGTAAAGATTATCCTCAAGACCCTAGCAGGTGGAGCAGACTATGGTTATATAAGGATATTCATAATGTGCTAATGAAAATTTCGGTAAGATCATTTATAAAACTTGAGCATATACCTTATAATGTTATTAAACATATTTAAAATTTGAATAATTCTAGCCATCATATATCTTGCAACTCACCCATATCATTTTCTTGACTATCAGGGAACAGAAGCAATTCAAGGCCTAGTCCTAGAGCTTCCTAGGTTGCCTAAAGTTGAAGAACAACATAAATCCGAAAAGGCACATTGGAACCTTGAAACTTTTTCAAAGATGTCTAACCTTAAATTGCTTATAATTAATGATGTTCACATTTTGCATAGTCCCAAATATCTTCCTCCTGGTTTAAAATGTCTTCATTGGAGTGAATATCCTTTAAAATCTTTGCCATCAAGTTTTCAATCGGATGAGCTTGTTGAACTTTGCATGTTCCACAGCAAAATTAAACGACTTTGGGAAGGAATAAAGGTAAGATTGTTATTTAAGTACTCCTACACATTTAATAAAAAGCAATAAATTATATGGTTTGTGGAATCTAATCTAGCTTTATTATTATTATTGGTTTATAACAGCACTATGGCAATTTGAAGTCCATCAAATTGGAAGATTCCTTGAACCTCATTGCAACCCCTAATGTCACTGGAGTTCCTAGTCTCAAGAAATTGGTGTTTAAAGGTTGTATAAATTTACGTGAGATTCACCCATCTATTTTAGTTCATAGAAGGCTTACTCTTCTTGATCTAGAAAATTGCGAAAAACTCAATAGTTTTCCATGCAAGTTTGAAATGAAATCTCTTGAGATTCTAATTCTTTCTGGCTGTTCAAAAATCAAGAGAATTCCAGAATTTATGAGAAATATGGAACGCTTATCAAAGCTTCACTTAGATGGCACTGCTATTACGAAGCTTCCCTCTTCAATTGAACATATGACTAACCTTTATTCATTGCATTTAAGAGATTGCAAGAATCTTGTGTGTCTTCCTAGTGTCATCTGTAGCTTCAAGTCACTTAAAGATATTAATTTTGCTGGATGCTCAAAACTTGACAATCTACCAGAGGACTTGTGGAATAACAGTAGTCTAGAAGTGCTTGATTTGAGTAGAATTACTATAAAAGAGCTGCCTTCCTTGCCAGGTTTGCGTTCTTTAGTGAGATTGGATCTGAGCGATTGCAATATTGAAATAATCCCTATCAATTTTGGTTACTTACCCATTTTAGAATATCTAAATCTAAGTGGAAATAATTTTGATTGCCTTCCAAAAAGTATTAGTCAGCTATCTCGTTTGGTTCATATTCGTTTGAAAAATTGCACGAGGCTTCGTTCATTGCCACAACTTCCGTCAGACACTAGAAATGTATATGCACAGGGTTGTACCACATTGGAAACATTACGAAATGTATTTCACCATTCCACACGTTTTTATCTTTTCAATTGCTTTAAACTGGCTGACAATCAAGGATGGACTGAAATGTTCTTTTCAATGCTATCAAGATATGCTCAGGTCTCTCTCTCTCTCTCTCTCTCTCTCTCTCTCTCTCTCTATATATATATATATATATATATATATTTCAAAATTCTAAACATCATGGTCGGCATGTTTCAGGGAATCAAGGTCAGTTTGTGTCGGGGCCGTAGACCATATGATACCATTAATATTGTTATTCCGGGAAGTGAAATTCCGAGATGGTTTAGCCATCAGAATGCGGGGGTCAAGGTGAATGCACATGTCACTCATCCTTCACATTCATGTAATAAGTGGATTGGAATAGCTGTGTGCGCCGTTTTTTCACCCCGTTATTTGTCGCAAGATATTTTTCTGTGTTGTGAAGTTTCCATCGGTGAAGGATTTATAAGGGGCGCAGCTGCCGGATTCCTAAAACAAGAATTTGTTTGGATGGAATCAGATCACCTTTGGCTGCTCTATCTTCACCCTGAATGTACTGCTCTGCATGATATTGAAGAGTGTAGTCAAACTGATGAGAATGGATTCATTCATATTAGTTTTAATTTTCGTTTCGGTGAACAGTTTGTGGGTAAGAAATGTGGGTTTCGTATGGTATACGAGCAAGACATTGAAGAGATGAGAGAAATGATGGCTCAATCCAGCAACAGTAGCTGCATCGTTCCTTATGAGGGATCGAGATCCCATGCAATACCTATACCTCGTTATCATCCTTACGAGGGTGTAGATGTGGATGCTCAACATGATTTTGACAATTCAATGGTGGCAACAGAAAGCAACAACGATGGGGCAGGACCTAGTGGTGAAGGCAGCTCTAATGATGTGCCACACCCAAAGAGGATTCAAATATGTATAAAGGATGTATGGATAACTTTGATGGAGTTTTTTTTTTCACATTGTCTTGTGTTTGGTAGGATGGAAACACACAAATGAAATGGAAACAAGTTTATTGGTCAACAGAAACCATAGCTAAGTTTATGGAGATCAATTTTTTTTTTTTTTTGGGAAAATGTTTTCCCCACGGAAAAATCTCAAAGCAAAGCATTCTTCTCTTTTCATTCTCTACACATTTCGACTTGCGCCACCAACGGTAACAGAGCAAACCTCTCTCTTTCTTTTCTTCTCTTATGTTCTATTTCTTCATCCCTCTATTGAGCTACTCTTTGCTTTATTGAGTATGTCAGCCTCAGTCACTCAAGCTTGCACGCACCAGTGGTTTCTCACTCATAGCTCTATCACTCGCTGAGCGACTCTGAAGCAGTTGCAAGCAGTGTTGTCTTTGAAAGGTGAGTGTGCTCTTTTTTTTTGGGTCTCATGCCTGAAGGCATCATTGTTGTTCCTTTTGTTTTTCTTTGGATATCTTTTGATTGAACAAATATGTTAGAATACAAAACCATGATTTTAAGGTTTCCATAATGGGCATAATGTATTCTTGTTTATACTATTCATTGGATTCCAATCTAACATGATAAAGATGTAAGCCGTCAAACTCAACCATGAAGACCCTTGCTTCTGGTCTCTCTCAATTTTGAAAACAAATTCTGTTTTAACATATTCCAACAGTATATGTAAATGGGGGTTTGAATTGATAGACTTAAATCATGCAATTCTGTTCTTGACAGATTTGCCTACAAGGTGCTTGTGAAGGTGATCCATTTTTTCAAAAAGAATTTCGGCTAATTTACATAAGCGTTCTCTGTTGGGTTTACTTTCCTCTTTTTATGAAATGGTTTTTTTGTGTGCGCATGTGTTTGTGGGGAAAGAGACCCATTTTCTTCAGCTTTTGGTTTTGCTATGAATATTTGTTGGATTTCTTCCATTTTTATTTTATTTGGAATTTTCTCCGTAATTTTTTATCTTTATATTCCTTCCAGTTTTGCTGGGTTTCATTTAATTTGTCTAATTGTTTAAGTAGTTGGCTTAATTTGGGTTAATTTGGAATCTTGGACTAATGAGGTTAGATATATACAAAGATAATTGCTATATTGCCGAACGAAATTGGTCCTGCTGCATTTTAAATCCAACTGTATAACTACTCATTGCATTTTATGTCTTTTTATTATAACAAATCATTAAACAGAAAAAAAAAAAACATAAATAAATCGATTAGAAGCTCTTATTCAGGTTATGGCAGGTTCATGCATTTTGAAGACATGCTGGAGGCTTTCACAGTATTTGTTTTGTATGTTAATAGTAGCTTCTAATTGTCACAAATATCTTATGCAATTAGATGGTACTTGCAGCTTTTACTGGACAGCTTTTCGTATCTCTGGAGGCACTTTCTTTATTATGCGTCTCCAAGTTGCTTGTTTGACATCCAGAGTAAGCTTAGTCTATTTGAGATTGAAAGTGAATATAGGCTAATTTGGATTACTAAGAGAACAGAAAAATATTCTTGTGCAGGTTCATGGAACCGTACAAGGACGAAATGCCCCATGGTTAAATGGTGAAGATCATCATCTAGTTTCCCAAAGTAATTCCAAAACATGTGTTTATAGACTGGCTAAGGGTTCACAACAGATTGTCTACAAAAGATCGAATTTTTAGTGATATGCTAATCTTAATGCTCAGTGTGTTGTTTGTTAAAGAAGAATTAAAAGTATGGACCACTTATTTTGTGATTGTTCTTTTCTTGATGAGTATATAGTGAACCATAATGAACTGCTGCCTAAAACCCAAAGTTCTGTTGGCTGATTATGTTCTACGATGAGAAATCACTTGTGTCTAGACTGCCATACTGTGTATCATATTTGGCTTCAGAGGAATGTTATTATTCATCAAGGAAGACTATTTTCTGAAGAGGCTATGGTCAAAATGATCAGGTGGGAAGTGAAGAACAGAGTTGAATGTAACAGTTATTGCAATTCTGTTCAAAACAGGAGCTGTCTTTGGGGGTATTTCGTGTTCTATACTTAAGAATAGTGGCAGTTAATGGTCCTTGTCTCCTTGAACTAACAAATTTGGAAATTTCATTTTGTAATGTTTATGGTGCAGTGTAGGCTGTTTCTGTATTGGTGTTGTATTGTTTGGTTGTATTTTGAACTGATTGTACATCTGTTTATTTTTTTTTGATTGCTCATTCATCTTACAAGTGCCCTCTCAAATGTTTAATGAGAATGAGGGAGCATTATTGAGTCAAATTGACTAGAATGGATTCATATAGATGGATTTCGACCAATGCTTGGAGGTTATGAAATGTGGGTTTCGTCTACTATACGAGCAAGACAGCGAAGATATCAGAGAAATGATATAGGCTCAATCCAGTAATAGTACCTGCGTCACTCCTTATGAGGGTTTGGATGTTCATCATAATTTTGACAATTCAACAAAAGGAATCAAATTGAAGCGAAGCCGTGATGAATATGAGGGGGCTGGACCTAGTGGTGAAGGCAGCTCTAATGATGTCCCACACTCTGAAAGGATTGAAAGATAGAGAATGTATGAGCTCATGGTAACTCTGATTGCAAGGATTCTAATGAAGGGCCCGGTAAGTCATCGTTACATAGACTCTGCAGCTTCCTGTTGGGCATATATACTTTTTTTTTTTTTGGAATTTTTTAAGCTCAGAAATTACATTAAGTCCATGTTACATAGACCCTATAATTCCTATTGGGCCTGTGGTAACCTTGTTTTTTTTTTCCTTTTTAGAGAAAGTAGGCCATGATACAAAGGAATTTTCTATGCCCACACGATTGTTTACAAGACATCTATAGTCTGTGAGTTTGTTTTTTTTTTTTTTTGGTCAAAATGTCATTGCCATTACTAGTCTCTTAAACCTGTGAGTGTCAGAAGCTTACAATGTCATTTTCATTTTACCTCCTTGTAATAAATTTTCCTTAAAAGAATAAATCCCAAATTTTAGTTAAGTAGTTTTGAATTTTGTTGATAATAAGGTACAAGGAAATTTAATGCAAATCAACCATATATACATCACTTGCTTGTTTTATTTTAAAATTTTAAGTTTTTAGTTTAAGTTTTTGTTGTTTACACCAAATTCTTATTAACTTATTATTAGTTTTGGTGGAAAGTTAATGTAAATCAACCATTGTCTTTGCTTTGTTGAGTATATTAGCCTCAGCTGCTCTATATTTGCTCTCACCAGCGGTTTCTCATTCTTCCCTCTTTCTCACAGTCAGTGGCTCCTAAAGTAGTTGCCAGCAGTGGCAAAACAACTGTATGTGAAAGGTGAGTGCTTTTTCTTTTCTTTTTTGGTCTCATACCTGAATGCATCAATGTTGTCCATTTTCATTTTCTTGGATTTCATTTGATATAATCATATTTCTGTGTTTGTTGTAATGAGATGAAGTATGTTAGAGAATGCACTCACCAGTAGTTTCTCGTTCTTTCCTATCTCACTCATGGTCTGCAGATCCTGAAGTAGTTGCAAGCAGTGGCAGGACAACCGTCCTGTGAAAGGTGAGTGTGCCTTTTCTTTTCTTTTTTGGTCTCATACCTAAATGCATCATTGTTGTCAATTTTTTTTTCTTGGATTTCGTTTGATAGAAATAGAATCATATTTCTTTGTTTGATGTAATGAGATGAAGACATATATGTTGGAATACAATAGGCTATATCAAAAATCAAGTAGATCATGCTTTTGTAGAATACTTTGGTTTTGCAATACAACCAGCTACTGTGATTTTAAGATTTTCATAATGGATCTAACGTATTCCTATTTATACCCTTCGTTGGACTCTTTCTAACATACAATTTAACAAAATAGATGTAGTTAGTCAAGGGTTTTCCAATATAAGTGTAGGCCGTCAAGCTGAATCATGAAAATATTTACTTTTGCTCTCTTTCCTTCTCAGTCTCAATTTTGAAAACTTCTATTTTACATATTCTAACAATATATGTAAATGAATTTTGGAATTGATATGCTTAACTCATGCAATTATATTCTTGACAGATTGCCTATAAGGTGCTCGTCAAGATATTTGACTATAAATTGTTTTTACGGAATTTTGGCTGATTCACTTGAGCTTTCTCAGTTTAGTTCACTTTTTTTTTTTAATACTCAACTTGGGTGTGAATCAATTTGGAAAAAGACCTATTTTCTTCTGCTTTTGGTTTTGCTATGAAACTTGTTGGGTTTCTTCAGCTTTTATTTTATTTGGACTTGTTGGATTTCAATTATTTTCTAATTACTTAAGTACTTGGCTTCGTTTTGGTTGGTTTTGAATGAATCTTGGACTAATGGGGTTAAATAATTGCAAAGAAATTGGTTGTATTGCTTTTTTAAAAAAAGTCCTGATTTTAACTTTGGTGGTGCTGCAATTTGAATAAGAACGAGTAACTTCCCTGCTGCATTTTATGTCTATTTACTATAAGAAATTATTAAACCAATAAATACAAATATAAACAAATTCGAAGCTTTAATTCAGTTAGGTTCATGCATTTTGAAGGCATGATGGAGGCTTTCACATTATTTGTTATGTATGTTATTGTAGCTTCTAATTGCCACAAAATCTGATGCAATTAGATGGAACTTGCAGCTTTTAATGGACAGCTTTTCGTATCACCGGGGGCACTTTCTTTGTTATACGTCCCCAGATTGCTTGTTTAACATCCAGAGTAAGCTTGGTGTGGTTAAGATTGGAAGTGAATATAGGCTAATTTGGATTACTGAGAGATTTGCAAAATATTCTTGTGCAGGTGCATGGAACTGTATAAGGAAGAAATGTACCAAAGTTAAATGGTGAAGATCATCATCTGGTTTCCCAAAGTAATCCCAAAACATGAGTTTATAGGCTGGCTAAGGGTTCACAAAAGATTGTCTACAAAGATTCAATGTTTTAGTGATATGCTAATCTTGATGCTCAGAGTGTTATTTGTAAAAGAAGAATTAAAAGTATGGACCACTTATTTTGTGATTGTTCTTTCTCGATGAGGATATGGTGAACCATAATGAGCTGCTGCCTAAAACCCAAGGTACTGTTAGCTGACTATGTTCTATGATGAGAAATCACTTGTGTCTACACTGGCATACTGTGTATCATATTTGGCTTCAGAGGAATGCTAGTTTTCATCAAGGAAGACTATTTTCTGAAGAGGCTGTGGTCAAAATGAACATGTGGGAAGTGAAGAACAGAGTTGAATTTAGCAGTTACTACAATTCTGTTCAAAACAAGAGAATATGTTGTCTTTGGGGGTATTTGGTGTTTTGTATTTCAGAATAGTAGCAGTTAATGGTCCTTGTCTCCTTGAACTAGCAGATTTGGTGTGTAGGCTGTTTCTGTATTGGTGTTGTATTGTTTGGTTGTATTTTGAACTAATTGCACTTTTTTTTTTTATTTAAATGAATTGCTCATTCATAAAAAAAAGAAGACTACTTTTCTTCATGGATGTAGCTACAGTCTTTGTTATTTCTGATATGGCACATTTAAGCTAGAAAAATTGGATTTATGCATTCATGATCTTGGAGGAGGACAAAAATACCTGTTTAGGCATTTGATAGAAACAAGAGTCTCCATTCTCTAACAGCCCTAACCATGAGTCCTCCAATTTATGCAAACTGTACTTTCCTAAATTGTGTTGTAATTCCCTATATTCAAATAATATATTTCTGGCTTTTAATTAAAAAAAAAAAAAGCAGTCTCTTAGCATTTTTCTCTTTCCTTTGCCAAAATAAAAAAAAGTTAGGATTTAGCTTTTTCATGCCTGTAAATGAATGGGATACACGTGATTTCATCAAATGCTAAATTAATATTGTACGACAACATTATTTTTTTATGTCGCATTAATGTGCAATCATGTCAAGCTAACTAAGAAATCTATCGTTTTCTTTTCAAATACGTTGAATTTATTCATGAGTTACTTGATTGACTTATACTTATCTTATATAGTAAACACAATAATAGTTGAGTTGGAAAACTTACCACTATCAAACTACCACATCAACAACCAACACGTGTAAAAAGTTTTGTCAAATTTTTTTTTTGTCTATAAACCTTCTAAAAAAAATTTGTACCTAGTTCATGGTAATTAGTATAAATTTTTCATCTAAAATAAGATAATATAATTTAAGTAATATTTAATTTTTTAAGTCATATATATATATATATATAAAGCCTCAATTTTAGTTTAAATATATAAAAAACCTCAATTTCAATTTTTGCCTTAGGCTCTTAAATACATTAGCCGCCCCTGATGGTGTTTAATGCTTTCGTTAAAGTAGCCAGGTGTCTTCATTTTAAGAGAGGAATAAGTTGCTGTATCTAAGTTTTACCTTACTTATTTTATGTAAAAAAATTTATAAGTTCTTAAAAAAAAAAAAAAAAAAAAAAAACATACATTTGCATTTTATTTAGCAGCAGGAACCAACGTGTGGATCCCACCTTCATTACGCGTGAGAATTTCCGAGGGAAACAGCAGGGAGTTTATAATATAAAGTTCAAGAAATTCACTCCTTACTATACTCAAGTCTAAAGACACTTTCTCATAAAAAATAATTAAAAAAAAAAAGTCTAAAGACACTTGAAAAAGCAAGGGTCACACTTTCGACCAACCCTTTATTAACTTGACTTGACTAAAAACGGAAGAAGAGAAGTAGACAATATCAAAAGTTAGACATCATTTTCCATTCATAGCAAAAATTACTTTCGTGCAATACTAAAATGTTAGGATTAAATTGTGGGTTCCAGTTAGCTCAATTAGTATAGTCTCTAATAGTTATATAAGAGATCTAGTGTTCAATTCCTGCCTATACCAAAAACTGATTGGTGTCTTGATCTGATGATAAAGAGTTATCATCAGGAACGGACGCCATAGGTTGAAACTCTCTCAAAAAAAAAAAATGTTAGGATTAAATTGATACGTTAGAAACCAAATTAATACATAACCTAAAGATTAAAAGCCAAACTTGTAATTTACTCAACATTCAAGAGAAAAGGATCGAAAGAACTACATAGAAAGTACCTTTGGAAGAAAACAAGTAGATAGCCATTCCACCAAAGTTATCCTTAGTTTTGCACTCGAAAATTCTTATCCTATTTCTATTTGCTGAAAAAAATAGACTTACTCAATTTATTTATTTTATGTAAAACTTTTTTTTTTATCAATTTTTAACCAAAATACAATTATACACTTCTTTAAATTAAATAGGAAATAAAAAAT
>JARYZH020002934.1:0-12994 GCA_030021035.2 Notholithocarpus densiflorus
ACATTAAATTTGAGTTGGGTGGCTCAAACTTATTATGGCACACACTACCTACCTTTTGGAGCCATAGGTTCTATAGATGTATCTAGTGATTGTTGCTGTTGCTGTCTGAAAGTAAAAAATAAAGAAAAAATTAAAATGAAAACAGAAACAAACTAACAAACAAAAAAAATTGTAAGTTCATTGAATTTTTATAACTTGAAGAGGAACTTTACATACATGGATGATGCAGGAGATGAAACATTTAGTTTCCTTTGCAATGAGTCTGACACATCTGCCGCCATTGTTGTTTCCTATTGATTAAGTCACATTTTTAAATTTATATATATATATATATATTCATCAGAAAATAAGTTGACACAAACAATTTCAACGATTATAATTCTGGTAATCATATGAAACATCCAATTCTGTACAATAGTAGATAATCAAATTCTAAAAAAAAACATCACAGAATTCAAATAAATAAATAAATAATGCCCTTCTACTGTGAAAGCATCAACAAACCCAAATATCACATAGATTTGCTCAGTTGCAGAGAATAATAATAAACAAATTTACATTACGTGATTTAAAAAAAAAAAAAAAATCCTAAAACAGAAGAATTATACCTAAGGGTACAAAACCCTAGTATGAGTAAAACTAGAGAACTACAAAAGAGTAAAAGCTATCAGGTTACAACACTTTTGCTTGATATTTTTTAAATTAGACAAACTGAGAATAAAAAACAAATTTGCATCGCATAATTTCAAAAAACAAAAGAAAAATCATAAAAACTGAACGTTAATCATCCAAACCTAACCCACCCTAATAACCCTAAAAGATCAAACAATTAAGCAACTTCAAAGTCACAAATTTTCGAAACCCTAATTCTGCAAATATCCGAAAATAATATATATATATATATATATATATATATATAAAGTGAAGAAGAAGTAGTTTACCTCCATTCGCACGACAACGACTCTTTCTGTAGTCTCTCCTTTTCTGTCTCAGAAAAACAATCGCTACTTTTTGAAGTTTGAACATTGAAGAGGTAGACTTTAGATATAGATTTTGGGTAGAAATACGGTCAATATGGAAATACCCCAGGCCCAGGCTAAACAAGAATTTAATGTCGCTAGAAATTGAATCAAAAAATGTCGCTAGAAGTAAGTCCTATAAAAAAAACATAAAAACAAAATGTCGATAGAAGTAAGTGGCATAAGTGAGTGATTGATTGGTCCCAGAAATATGGAAGGAAATATGAAAGAGGATTTTTAATTAATTTTTTTTTTATGAATAACAAAGAGGATGTAAACTGTAAAGCCACGAGATTACTAGAATGGTAATATAAAAGTTTTTTATTTTTTATTTTTTTATGAACAATAACAAGGTTCACATTTTAATCATTGACCAGCCCACTTAAACCTGCATAACTCTTGACATGGGGCATTCATGGGTCCATTGGAGCTATTTATGTCGTGGCTTCACATTTTTTAGAAGTGACTCAAACCAAGCAACCAGGGACGGACCCAGGTGGGGGCCCATGCCCCCCCTTCTCCTCAATAAAGTCTAGCTAGCCTCACCGAAATAGCAACTATTCAACCCAAAAACTTAACAAAAACAATAAAAACATTCACAATGGTAATTGTATTTTAGCAAAAAAAAAAAAAAAACTATTTTACGGCTAAAGAACCAAAATATCATGCGTTATTGGAGAAGCTAAAGTTAAATTTTTTGCAACTACAGTAAATTGGTATAAATACCAGTTAACTGTAGCAAGTTGTTAAAAATTAAATATAATATTTTATTAAGATTATATCTTTTTTTTCAATTAAAAAACTCAAATTCTCTCTTCCTTTATTATTTTAATGAGTTGTTTATATTATTTTAAATGAAGTGATAAAAAAAAATAGAACATTTAATATTCAGTGTATTGTAAAGTGATGTGGTAAAATAGATAAAGTACATTTTTAAGGTGCTAAAAGCTAAAATTTTTAGCACCGCCATTGTAAATGCTCTAACTTCAACCCAAAAAAAAAAAAATCATAACCCGCCTAGTATTAAAAAAAAATTATTTTATTTTTGTTTTTGTCTTTGTTGGTAAATGATTGCATCTTAATGTATTTAGAAACAATGATTTTGAGTATTTATAATTTTTTTAATACTATATGAATACCTATTTGGAGGTTTTTTTTTTTTTTTTTTTTCGATCCCTACTTGCTTAAAATCCTGGATTCGCCCCTGCAAGCAACTCATGGACACGCAAGTGTGAACCAATTATAAAAGCTTTTATAGTCCTGGTATATTGCCACATACATGTGACTTATTAAAAGTTAAGGCATTAGACTATTTTACAAAGATTGAACGTTGGAGATGCAAAGTTTTTATTAGAGCATTACCATCGGTTCTTTTATAAAAAATGTCATTTTGACACACTAAAAACTTACTTTATTATTTTACCATATCATTTTACAATATCTCATTCATCATATGTTTTATTCTTCAATTCTATATATTAAAATTATATTTACAACACATTAAAATAATATATTAACTCCTCCCCATCATCATCATCATCATCAACAACAATAACGACACAACCACCACTGCCGCAACAACAGCCACCAACAACTATTCATGTAGTTATTTATTTAATGAACTGATGTAGTTATGGAAACATTCATTTATTGGAACAAGATCGTTTCCATTACCTCATGTCAATTTATTGTAAATAAATTATGAAGAAATCTTATCAAAATGACATCATTGTTAACTGAGAGTCCCAGATAACATATTTTTCACTAAGACATATTGGCCCCTTTGGGTTTGAATAATGCTAAGACTATAACTTTTGTTACAATTTTTGTCATAATTTGTTTAAGTGACAAGTCGTGAGTGGTTAAATTGTGGACCCACCACTTTTGCTCCACCGCTCACAACTTGCCACGCAAGCAAGTTATGATAAAAGTTGTGATCTTAGCATATTTTTGAGGTTTTGGTTTTTTTTTTTTTTTTTGAGTAAACAATAATACTTATTAGAACACACACAAAAATAGTAATATTAGTGTGTTTAAACCGAGTTTATAATACATTGAGGTTTTGGTTTTGCATAGATTTTGTGCCATATTTCTTATTAACTTTGTACATGATTTAGAGGTATCAGTTGGTATAGTCACATACTCTTTAATTAAACATTCACTATACACACATTAAACATGATTTAGAGGAGTCAGTTGGCCAAGTAATGAGTAATAAACTAACAATAGTCTCACACTCTTTATTACAAACTAACTTATAACCTCATGCATATACATGAATATACTTAAAAAATCAATATACATTATGATGCATAGTATAATTCTTACATATATAATTTAAATATTATTGATGGTCATTTATATATATATATATAAATATATATATAAATCTCTTTAAAAAGTCTTGTAAGAATATTATTAGGCAAAAAATGTAAATTGTCCATTTTTTTATTTAAAAAAAAAATTATGTTCATTATTCTAGACTTTTTGGTTTTTGTACGTAACAACTCACTTGGATGGATATTTATGATGTGGTTATTTGACTAAAAAATGAAGAAATAAAACTCTCTCTAAAAATAAACAATTTAGGACACATATTACAAAATTGGACTTCAATGGTAGAATTTAATTAAATTTTATCTAAACTATATATATATATATATAGATTCATGGTACACACGTTATCACATCAAATGTAATAAGGGAGGGCATTGGAGGATTTTACTGATGTGGTGTTGGAGGGAGATTCGCAGGTAATGGTAAATGCATTGGCAGGTTCTTCATCTTCTCCCTTAGCTGTGGCTTCTGTTATTCAGGGTGTCCATGAGATATGTATGGAGTTTAGACAAGTCCAGTTTTCCCATGTCAAGAGGCAAGGGAACATGCCAGCTCACTTAGTAGCAAAAAATGCTTATAGCATTGTTAATGACATTGTATGGGTTGAAGAGGACTCTTGCTTTGCCAAGCAAGCCATCATCCATGATGTAAATTTTATGTTTTCTTAGTAATTAAAAGTTAATGCATTTCCTATAAAAAAAAAAAAGAAAAAAAAAAAGAAAAGAAAAGAAGGGAAGGCGTGTAATAAAATTTTATACTGAGAAATTTGGAAAGTTCATTCAATATGTAAATCACATCAATGACAATACTTATTTTTTTCAATAAAGATACATAATGCAGAGTCAACCCAAAAAAAGAAAAAGATGTTTCAAAAGCTATGATACGTAGCCAACACCTAAAACCCATTAAAATCAAGCCAATGAAACAAAGCATGCAGATTTACGTTGACCTGAAGCACCTTTAAGTATTGACCTTCCAACATTTCTTCCTAATCTGGCCAGCAGTGCCAGTAGGGACCTGAACCGCTCCCATTCTCTTTATTGATTTCGCAAATTCTTCGAAGAATTCGTTTTGCCTAACCAATTCTTGGATGGTATATTTGACTTGCTTGTTTGTTAAAAGAGCCGCATCAGATTGGAAGAGACCCTTCTTCTGCAGAAGGATATTATAGTAGTGGCTGTCAAACTTCAATAGTTTTAGGTTTTGTTTAAGAATAAATGATAAAAAGCTTTGGATCAAGGAGAATATTTATGTCATATAAATTTTTTTTTTTTTTTTTTTCATTCATATCTACTAGTTTTGGACACAAGCAATGTTTACGTGCAACAATGTATCACGTTGTAATATAGTTGGACGTGTGCATATTGAAGTGGTCATAAATCATGCAGAGATATAAAATCTCATTGTGAATCACAAAATCCAAATATAGTTGTCACTTTGTTTACCACAGTATAAACCAAGCAACTTGTCTATACCCCTACACAGCACAAACAAAGCCCCTTCTTCAATAATGGCATTAAGTACTAGGCCTACTGCCACACCCATTCCATTATTCATTAGGTTTTACCTTATAGCGATGGAGTTTTTATGAATTCTACTGTTAGATCTTAATCACATCAATTACATACAGAGACATATGTATACATACATACATACATATAAATCACAACTTTACTAATCAACTTAAAACACACACAAAGCCATCAAAATCTCAAAGTGAAAACTACATTCAATTACTAAACTATTTTGCTAATGTATCATATATTACCCAAAAAAAAAAAAATTAATGAGTTGGAAAATGGAAAATTTACGTTCGGGTAAAGGTGGCTATGGATCTCCAAAAGGAAATGTGGTCGGAAACTCTATCAATTCCAGAGATTGAATTGGAGAGAGAGGGTACCAATTCTCTATAGCACTAGTAGTGACCATGCATAATGACTCACTCAGTAAAAATAGGGTAAAAAAGGGAAATAAGATGAGATAATAGGGGAATGATCATATAAATAGATAAAAATACTGATAAATCTCAAGTGATTTGTTATAGCAACAAAACACAATGAAAACCCAGATGACCCAAAACCAATGAGTCTTAGCTCAAACAAAAAGCTATTTGTTTCTTTTATGTTAATTCCAAGTTCTGAAACAAAATTACTTACATTTTACTATTTCCTCATTTCAACCATTTATTTACTCGTTTCATTCCTTTATAAACTCCTAAATGAAGTATAAGGTATAGTATACTTTAATTTTTTCCATTTGATGTCTTTGTAGCTGTTCTTGGTATTTTAAGTTGTACAAGCATTTCGAGTCTAGTTATGTCAAATTGTAAATAAAAACTCTGGTGGATTTCCTTGTTTGCACTGTCCTTTTGGAATTTCCATTTTGCAAGTTGAAGTGCACATGGATTACTCGCATATGTTGGCTATGTTGTGTATGCCTTCCCTTCCTCATTCTGTTTGCACCGGTTGAATGGGCTACTTGTCTTCATTCCCTTGTGGGCTTTTAGCACATATTTGAATTGGAAACATGGAAAGGTAAGTCTGTTTAGGGATGAAAGTTTTATTGTTTATTATTTGATAGGGTTAATGGTTTTAATTTATTTCTTGAATTCATATACAGCGCATGGAAATTTGTGACATGGTTGGGTTGTGCCATTATCCCATACCTAGATTTAGGGATGTTGAACCAAGTTTGGGTTGGGTATATACTTGACCCAAAACATTACTCAAGAATACTTGGATCGTAATACCCATTAAGCATTTGTATTTAATTACAATTTGAATTTTTACCCATGGATACCCAAACCAGAACCAAGCCTGATCTTTTTTTTCTTAAAGGTTTTTTCTTATAAAATTAAAATTAAAAAAGTTAACAACGTGATTTTCCAGGTATTGCATTCATATTGGGCCTGAGAGGGTTGGAAATTAACTTGGGTTTGAGTGTTGTGAGTGTAAAAGATAAGTTTGGAAATCAGGGTTAGTGTGCAAAAGGAGTGGGATGGACTTAGTTTTGGGTTGGGCTTAGAGCAAACTTGGGTTGGACATAACAAAATCCTCACCAAATTTGGTTGGGTCAACCGACCCATATAAATATATATAAATATATATATATATATATATATTTATCACTTAAAACAGGTTCACTTACTTCAGCATCTAGACAAAACTATCCAATCTGTCTAGATATTAGATTGTACGTGGGTGTGATTTTGTGGTCGTTTGTGATGTAGTGTATAGGCAAAAATATATGCCCAAAAAGTATAAAGTCCATGTTGCTATATATGTAAAAAACTTTATTTTTTACTTCTTGTCCGGTTGTCTGATGAGCACCGAAGGGCATGGTTTTATAGACCTTCTCAATGCATACCACTTTGAGTCTGCCTTGCCCTTTGACTACTATGATCAATGTTTGTCCTCAAATAGATCATGATAGTTGTAAGACCCTTGACATATATACATAGTAGGCGCCAGAAAATGAGCAATTGATTCTATTACAAAATTTAATGGCTCAAATATTCAATATAAAATAAAAGACTATAAAAAATTTCCTTCGTAAAATCAAAATTAATTAGATTGATGATTGTACTTATACTTCTAAAGAAGAATGAATTACAGCATTTATCCTCTCCATGCAATTAGTGTTTTCCGAAAAATAAATATTTTCCAGAAATGCTATTTTCGGGAAAGGAAAATGTATTCAGGCTGTTTGGCTGCCTTGGAATTCGTTTTACGGAAAATCAATTCCGGTGTTTGGTTTGCTCAAACATTTTACGGAAAATGCTTTCCGTTTTACGAAAAATCAATTCCCATGTTTGGTTCGGTCAAACATTTTACGAAAATGGGAATTCGTTTTTTACGAAAAATCAATTCCCATGTTTGGTTTGTGGATCATTTTACAGAAAATATGAAATTCCTTACAAATTCAAGCACCTACATTACCTAGACAAACCTGTAACAGTACAAAACTAATCATCCACTTCAACATCAAAAATAATCATCCAAATTCAAGCACCTGCATTGCCTAGACATAGCTGTAACAGTACAAAAATAATCATCCACTTCAACATCAAAATAATCATTTGAATATACGCATAATATTTATATAAAAACAGCCACATCAATAGTTCACCATTGGCATTACACCTCCATGGTGTACAAAAATGATACCTACTCGTGGTATCTGAACAGTACAAATACATAATTTGGGCAATTGTATCGTCCCAATAATACAAAAGACTACATATATAATACAATGGTAGGTCAATACTAGTACTACAACAAAAGTTAATTCCTAAAGCTACCGTCACAGTCAACATGAAACAGACAAGTCCAAGTTGTGAGAACAAAAAACCATCCAACCACATCTTTCTCAGCCTAGCATTCTTGGCTAGAAATCCCCATGCTACCTTCTCATTTTCACAAAGATGGTTAAATGCAGTTGCGAGCATGTCTTCGCTATACCCATCCGCCATCATAGCCATGACCTCATTGTAAAGAGCTATGTAATCCACCGGGCCTCGGTTGATTTCTTTCAGAGCCACAGCTATTTCCTTCAGCTGATCAGACAGATCAGTCAGCACACTATCATCAGCATTAGAAGGTGCACACCCTCTTTTGCGAGACTTGGAAATTTCCGACCCAGTGGTGGATGACTCAACTGCATTCTTCCCTTTCTCGACCACACCTTCCTCCACATTGTCTACAACAAACTCAGCACTGTCCCCATTGTCTGGCTCATTCTCAATATCCACATAGGACTTAGAAAAGCCACCCGTGGCAATGTCCTTCCCCACAACAATAACTAATTCATCATACATCTCAATTTTTTTGTTTAGATACTTTGCATGCTTTCGATGCGCCTGTAAGGGAGAAAGGAACGTATAATAACAATGCAATAATCACTTCACTCATAAATTCAATATTTAATTCAATATAGATGACATAAAATGATTTAGGTCAATGATAAACAAAAAAATCTGTTAGGGAACAGGAGACATAACCCATGATTTTGAAGATAAGTACAACAGAAAATACAATGTACAAATGCTAAGACCAGATTTTACAATAGATCCGCACATGAAAGTAATATTTGAAAAACCTTATAAAAGCAATGGAATCCTAAAAAGAATGACACTATAAATTTCATATAAAGAGGGTACTTAAGCAGCCTTGTCTTGTTCTCAATTCATAGATTATAAAAGGCAAAAACATATATTATCATTTATATTAAGAAAATATAGTTGGAATCCATACCATGACTTCTTCTTGGTATGTCTTCGTGTCGCATGTTATCATTTTTAGGTTATCATCCCAGCCAAAGCCACTTTTCTTTCTAATAGTCTGAATAGTGGACCACATGGTCCTTAGAGTCCGCATTCGATTTTCAACATAAAAGGGGTGGCACTCAACCCCAAATTGGGCAGTTATCTCCTTCGCTACAAGCGCAAAGGAGCCTGCCTTGAAAGTGCTAGACGGCTTGTTGCCCTTTGCAGCCTCCTGCGCATGTATCCTAAGCATCGTTGAGTGCATGGGCGGCAGCCACCTGAACTGCTTGCTGCTGCTCACCTTCTCTTTGCCCTTTGACATTACTACATATGAAAATTGTATAGTGAGAGTAGCATTTAGTAATTACACTCGGAATTTGAACAACAAATCAAACACACATACAACCACGCTTATAGATGTGCACAACAGAATGAAATATGCTAACACTGGAAATAACAATGTAATACCATCAAATAACAATGTAATGCTGAAAATACTTTTTCATTACACCACCAGAAGTCTATAGTAAATACATTGTCTTTACAAAAAAAAGAAAAAACACATATTACAATCATAGAAATCTAAATAAAGTACTACTCTGACTCTCCATTCCTGGTATAATCAGACCACATAGCTTGGCATATCTCATCTCTCTTAGCATTCCACTGTCCACTGTCTTCAATGGACTCCTGACGTGATTGTGTTTCTTGTTGGGGGTCACTAGACTCTACTTGGTTCATTGCGTCTTCCATAATATGGTCATTTGGTTCAACCCTCATAATGTGATTATGAACCACACAACATGCTAACATTACTTTCACTTGGGTTTCAAAAGACCAAAATGGTTCTGCATCCAACACTCGAAAACGTTTCTTCAACACTCCAAACCCTCGCTCAATGGTAATTCTCAATGAAGAGTGTCGGAGGTTGAACAATTCTTGCTCATTCTCAGGAGGACGATCACTAAACTCTTTCAAGTGATATCGCACACTCCGATAAGGTGACAATATTCAATTTTTATTACCATACCTAGCATCACCAAGATAATATTTACCTACATATATTCAAAAATAAAACCAAATCACTACTATGCTTAGGAAAACGCACAATATTTATTAAACTAATAAACCTAAAAGGTGAAGTAATCGTATAATACCTTCGGGAATTGAAAATCCCCCTGGCCTAGCAAATGCATCATTTAACACACGTGAATCATGTGCACTGCCTTCCCATCCAGCCAATACATAAGTGAACTTTAAGTCAAAACTAATGGCAGCTAACACATTTTGCGTGGTTCCATCTTTGCGACCACGAAATCTTCCTTGTATTTCAGGTGGCACAGATGCACGAACATGTGTACCATCTATTGCTCCAACACAATCCTAATTTTCGACAGATATAATGGTTTAAAATTACACAAATCTTCACAATTTACAAAAATACACAAGTCGCAATATTTACCTTAAAATATGGGTAGAACCTTCTACTATTCCTTATCTCTGAGGGTGTATCTTCGCTACGTAGTCTTATTAGAGCTCTATATAATTTCAGGACCCCCCTAAGGACGACATTGAAGTATCTATGAACAGTCTCAGTTGATCTATAGATCCGACTACCCATTACACCAAACCTCACATTATGACCAAGAATGTGTAAGAAAATGAACACTTGCTCCGTAACAAACATGTGAATAGTCGGGCGTACGTGCTCCCCCTCAGTGAGGATGTGACATAAGTGGTGGAAAGCTATAGGCTTCATCCTAATTTGATTCACACAATGTCTCTCACTTCCATGCAGAATACTATTTATGTATTCCTCTCTCTCGGCTGCATGATTAATGTAAGGCGCCCTAGGCAGTCGTCTACATCTACGCCGCAATTTCCTTAACAATGCAACCCCCACAAGGAGGACAGATGCAACTGAGGCAAGAATTGTGGCTTTGGTTTTTTTCTTCATCTAAAAAATCACAAACACTGTGGTCTAAGAGGTATGTAAACAAGCATGCTATTGATTACACAGTAAATAAAAACAGCCACAAATAGAAAACATCCAAACCACATTGATAACAAGTACCAAAATTTTTATGCACATATATTTCTGTATAATTGTAACATCAACAACGTACACAATATAATACCATCACAATCAATATTTACACCTATGAACAAATCACATTGCATTCTATTTCTGTATAATTGTGACATCAACAACGTACACAACATAATATCATTAAACTTGAACAATAATATTTTCTGCTCATATCATCAAACTTGAACAATCCAAACTCAAACCCAACAACCAACATCAAATTTCACAACTCACAGAACAACAATAGCCACATCAAATTTGTACCCAATAACCAACTCTCACCACAACAACTATTTTTACATCAAATTTGTACCCAAACCCACGATACCCACATCAAATTTTTGCAACCCACTTAACATCAGCTACACCCAATACTCATTATCAACCAAATAAAAATGGGGAAATTTCAGTCATAGCCCAAAAAAAAGTATATATAATAATAATAATAATAATAATAATAATAAAGAAGCTAAATAAGCGGAAAATAAAAAGGGACAAAAAGAGGAATAAATGGCACTGGTGGCTTCAGAGGTGGTGGACCTCTCGTGCGACATGGTTGCCGGCGGTGGAAGGCCAATGGGTCTCAGCCATGGCTTAGCCCAGTACTAAGAGAGCAAGATGATAGAGGCATAGAGACAAGACTGCTATGGAGTTGGGTTTCAAAAAGAGATGAGGGAGGGATGAAGGTTGGGTTGTTTATGGGTTTGAGGGTGGGACGGCTTTTTCATTCTCTGTATTTTTGGTGTGTGGATCGGAGCTGTGTGAATCGGACTGAGAAATGAACTGAGAGAGTGGATCGGACTGAGAAATGAAGTGATGAGAGGGTGGAACGGACTGAGAAATGAGCTATGTGGATCGGACTGAGAGATGGAAAAGGGAAACTCACCGTGCGTGGAGAGGATCAGCTGCGTGAGGGAGAGGATCTTAAGCGTTTGGCGTGAGGGAGATGGTGGAGCTCGGTGTGTGGATCGGAGCTTGGAGAGCACTTGCTGCTTCGAGTGCATGTGAGAGAGCTCAGACAGAAATTGTTTGAAGTGAAAATGAGAACGGAAATTGTTTTACGCCTTGGGTCCCTTATTTTACGGTCAACAATGAAAATATTTTCAGTTTGACCCAATTTTCCGGACCAACCAAACAGCCTATTTTACGAAAAAGCATTTCTGAAATTAGTTTGAAGCCAAAACAAACACAACCTAAGATTTCCACTCGGAAGCATCCTCCTAGCTTTGCAAATTTGTGGAAGATTTCACAAGTTATACACTTCTTCCATATCTTTGAACCTTATAAGTATGTTATCATCATAAGATTGACCCATCTTCTCGAATGCTTCATATGCCATTAGAGGATCATATAAGTTAAAAAAAGAAGAAGTTATTATTCTTATTAAGATAATGAGTATAGTTAAAATGAGACTATTAAGATGAGTAAGTAAAATTATACAGAAAGATATGATATGAAATGAGAAAAACCCCCTTAAATATAAGGGTAGTTCCTATTGATGAAAAGATGAGAGAGATTCGCTCGAGATGGTTTGCTCAATTCAAATTTGAATAATTTCAGTTAAATAAGTAGCTTAGTCTTCAATTTAAGTCGACTTGTTTACACCCAAATAAAATTGAATTTATAATATGCTCTTTTATTAACTATAATTAAAATTTGGATAAGAGAATCTTCTAAAAAATTGGAAAATCCATTTTCTAATATTAACGAAAATCCATGGGTAATGTTATTTTCTTGAAGCCTCAAGGAGCATGGTATTTTTTTTAAAGAAGAAGATTATGGTGAAGATAGAAATGGCAAATGGGTGAGATGATATATATAGTAAACATAGCTATAGCCTATAGGACTGGCTGGGGCAGTTGTGTTCTGGCACACACTTCCTGTTGTGAGTACTATCTTAGTGTCTTGCATCTTATAATTTATACGCAGAGCGTTTAGTGTGATAATTTAAACTCCTAAATGAAGTATAAGGTATAGTATACTTTAATTTTTCCCATTTGATGTCTTTGCAACTGTTCTTGGTATTTTAAGTTGTACAAGCATTTCGAGTCTAGTTATGTCAAACTGTAAATAAAAACTCTAGTGGATTTCCTTGTTTGCACTGTCCTTTTGGAGTTTCCATTTTGCAAGTTGAAGTGCACATGGATTACTCGCATATGTTGGCTACGTTGTGCGTATGCCTTCCCTTCCTTATTTCAGTTTGCATTGGTTGAATGTGCTACTTGTCTTCATTCCCTTGTGGGCTTTTGGCACATATTTGAATTGGAAACATGGAAAGGTAAGTCT
>JARYZH020002935.1:0-12992 GCA_030021035.2 Notholithocarpus densiflorus
CAGCAATCTTGATGATTAGATCCCACTGCCCTGGTGGAGATTGTTGGTGGGCTGCTGCTGGTCGTTGGACAAAGGCTGATGGTGCTGCATCTCTGAGGTTTTGATCAGAACTGATGAATGTGCTTCTGTACCTGCAAGATAAGGATTGAGCCAGGATTGGGACAGATTCCTTGCTAGATCACCCTTTTTCTATAGGTCCATATGGACCATAAGGTAGTGAAAACAGCTTGTAGATAAGCCATTGAACTGTCATCCTTCCCTTTGTGATTAATGATTGCATAATTTATCCATTGTTGTATGGATATATTGCTAAACTCAGAATTTAGTCAAATGGCTCTAGCAAAAGGACACAACAGAAACAAGTGGGTTGAAAATTCCTCCTCTGCATTGCATATACCCCCCCTCCCAAATTATGTTCATTATTATAATTGAGGTACATTTTTGAACGATACACAAATGAAAATATAATATCTTTTTAGTGCAACAATTTTCATTTTCTATTAATTTAAAAACTTTCCCAACCAAATTTTCTAACTATTTAATTGATTAATATTTCTTAAAATAAACATGAGGCCAGGCCCAGCAATAACTATTCTAATTTTCCTCGGCTTCTCATCCTCCTCTCCCACAGAAATGGAAAAAGGCACGAGCCAATTTCGCCGGAGTGCGAGGCGATGCGGCGTGGCGTACATGCGGGCATGCCCCTGGGCACCTTGCCATGCCAGTGCCTGCCTCCTTGGGGCAAATAACCTCCTTTTCCAAAAAACCCTCATTTTCAGGGAAATCAGTCAAAATTTATAGCAACCAAGACCAAGGCAGCCCCTCATGGGCATGTTGCCAAGGCCAAGGCATGCAGCAGCCAAGGCCATGGGCATGCAGCAGCCAAGGCGATGGCAGCCTCCCATAGGCATGCTGCCAAGGCCAAGTCATGCAGCAGCCAAGGCCAAAGGCCATGGGCATGCAGCAGCAAAGGCGATGGAAGCCCCCGATGGGCATGCTGCCAAGGCCAAGGCATGCAGCAGCCAAGGCCAAAGGCCATGGGCATGCAGCAGCCAAGGCCAAAGGCCATGGGCATGCAGCAGCCAAGGCCAAGGCAGCCCCCCATGGGCATGCTGCCAAGGCCAAGGCCAAAGGCCGTGGGCATGCAGCAGCCAAGGCCACCAAGGCAGCCCCCCATGGGCATGCAGCAGCCAAGGCCAAGGCAGCCCCCCATGGGCATGTAGCCAAGGCCACCAAGGCCAAGCCTAGATAGCCTCTTCGGACACCTCCTACTCTTTCCCCCCTAAAGAGCGCTTAGGAAAAAATCAGCTCTGGCACGAGGAAACATTGATTTGTTGAGGAGGAATAATGGGTCTTTTTTGGAGCAATTCTTGGAGTCTTGCCCTGATTTTTTGCACACATGCTAAGAAAAATCAAAGCTTCAACCTGTCAAAATTTGGAGGCCAGATTCAATATATTTTATTTTTTATGATTTTCGGAAGCCAGAAAATAGGAAAAATCATAAAAAATTCAAAACTGCTCGGAATGCCACACCGCTTGTTGGAAACCTCCTCTAAAATCATGGACTGAATTTAGGAACACAAAAATGGAAAAAGGCACGAGCCAATTTTGCCGGAGTGCGGGACGATGCGGGGCGATGCGGCGTGGCGTGCATGCGGGCATGCCCCTGGGCACCCTGCCATGCCAATGCCTGCCTCCTTGGGGCAAATAACCTCTTTTTCCAAAAAACCCTCATTTTTTGGGAAATCAGTCAAAATTTGTGGGCAAAGCAACAAAGACCAAAACCAAAGGCCATGGGCATGCAGCAGCCAAGGCCAAGGCAGCCCCCCATTGACGACGACTATGTACCAGCTATTGGTGATGATGAGTAATCTAGTTCTTGAATAATGAGGTACTATATATATGATTTGGTGCATGCGATACTTCGTACTTTGTAATATTGTGAAGAAATAACTTTTTTTTTTTAATGAATTTAAAAATCTATACATATTTTGGTATGATATAGATGGCACCAGGACATAGCACTCGTTCATGCCGTGAGGAATTTACCCCAACAGTCCAGCATAAAGGCCCATTATCGAGCCTACTTCGCAGTGGAGATTCTGAGATACTATATACATGATTTGGTGCCTGAGATACTTTGTAATATTGTGCTTGGAATGATCAATGAAAATCATCAACTGAAGATATTTTAAATGATGAAATGACTTGTTTATATCTTAACTTCTAATGAATTTCGATATCTTTATATACTTTTGCATGATACAAATGGCTCGTTATAGGCGTGAGGAATCTACCCCATTAGTCCAACATACCGGCCCATCATCGAGCACGTATCTTGGTGGAGATTCTCTTGCGGCATGCAGCAGCCAAGGCAGCCCCCCATGGGCATGTAGCCAAGGCCACCAAGGGCAAGGGCAAGGGCATGCAGCAGCCAAGGCCCCCATAAGCACGCAGCCAAGGCCCCCATGGGCACGCAGAGAAGGCCAAGGCTAAGGATGCCTCTCATGGGCAAGGGGCAGGCAGGCTTGGGTCGGGGGGATAGGGTAGCTCCGGAGGGCACGGGGCGAAGAGTTTTTTTTTTTGAAGGGGGGGGGGGGGAGGGAGGGACGAATCAAAGCGACACAGGGCTGAATCTTAGTGGATCGTGGCAGCAAGGCCACTCTGCCACTTACAATACCCTGTCGCGTATTAGGCCCAAAGTCCTCTTTTTCAAAAAGGCTTTTTCCACTTAGGCCCATGATAGCAATTAGGCTATGGTCTTATGAACCTTTCAAGTTAAGATATACCTTTGGTTTTAGGGACAAACCTCTTATATGTGAGAACTTCTTCTCTTATCATAACTTTAGGGCCATCCCTTCCATTTTTACATCTTTTATTTGTTCTTTAGAATTAGGTGAACACATGTTATATGGTTGAACAAACAAGAGATATAAAAGGTATCCTTTGTGATAGGGTCTAGGATCTCTCTAGTGTGGGTAGGCTCCCTAAGGCTAAAGGGATAGATAAGTAAGTCACTCACAACTTGGTGGGCTATGATTCCAACCAAGGGCCTAAGTGGACCCCATAGTGGATTGGTAGCAAACCTTTAACGTACTTAAAGCCCATTATAGGTGATGGCCCATTATAAGCGATAGCACCGATTGTGAGTTGGTGGGATGAACTTCGAAAGACTTGGGCCTGAATGGAGCCTTCCATCTTCCCACTCATCACCAACCGAGGTTAAGGGACAAAAGAAACCAAGTGATGTGTGTGCAAACAAGTATTGAAATAGCTTTTATCAAGGTTAAGAAATAAGACACATAGGAATTAAACTCATTATCCCCAGTGGAGTCGCCACTATGGACACAATGGAGGAGTCGCCACCTAGTTTTTGCAATGGCCTAGGAACCATGAATATAACATCCTTTCGAGGAAGGACCATTGATCTTACTATCAGAGATATGGGTTCGGAATTTAGGTATGTTCTTGCAAAGGTGTTAGGCACCCAAGACCGCCCAACCCTAAGGTTGGCCTCCCATCATTGTGTCTTACATCTTAACTACAATAAAATCATGTTCAATACTTGCATTCTAACTCACACACACACTAGCATACATCTAAGCATACAACATGGCATCATCATCCCAAAACATATACATATCCATCCATAAAGCATAAGGAACCAAACCACGCATATACAATCCTAGCATTCATCTAACATGTGAAAACTCTATCATGTCATATAAGGCAGCAATTTAATCGTGGCAGCAAGTACATCATATTCAAGGCAGCAACATGTATAAGAAAAGATCCAAGCAACATGTGATTCATCCAAACATTCACATTCATCTCTAACACCAAAACAAGATCATATCACAAATGCATAAACATTTCCAATGCATGACTTACCTTTTACTTACCTTGCAGCAACTCAACACCTATGGCATTTATGCGTGAGCATGTGAATGCATGTTCATGTCATCAAAACAAGGAAAGCACTAAACAAACCCTAACTCTAACATGTGATAGCAAACCAAGCGATTAAACATGTGAAACATAGGCATTGAAAGCATAAAAGCATGGAAAAGAGGCTAAACAAACAAACATGTGAAAGCAAATGCAAAATAAAAGGAATAAAAATTAGGGTTTCTGGGCAACGGTTTGTGCACGCAAGAACAAACCTGCGCATGCTTAATCAAGCCTGCATACGCAAGCAAGATTATGTGTGTGTAGGTTCTTACCCAGAAACCCTAAAAACACAAAAACAGGGCAGGACCTTGAAACGAAAATTCTAACAACCTAACATGCATTTAAAACACACAAACATATAAACATAAGCTAGATAAACATGTTAAAGCATATTATCACAAGGAAATAAAGCAAACAGAAGATTAAAGTGCAAAAAAATGAAAGAAAAGAAAAATAAAGGTTTAAAACTAATACCTCAAAGAAAAGCTCTTCAAGCTTGATTTTTGACCATTCCCCTTAGTCAAATCTATCACAATTCAATAAAAATGTGATTAGCAACGTTAAACTAAAAGGGTTGGGGCCAGAAAATGTCTCAATCAAATAAAATTGACTTGAGGGTGTTTTGTGAAAAAATCCCTTTTGATTCACTTTTTTCTAGTGAATCTTGTATTTTTCCCGTGGGATTTCTGTGTGTTTCGAAAATATACCATGTAAGGCTTTATATAGTGGAAAAAATGGGGTTTGGAATGGCACCCAGACGATGTGAGATTCATTCCAAACCTCAACCAGTATTGCAAAAAACTTGTCTTTTTTATGTCTCTGAAACCTTAGCTGTGTACGCAGGAGTGTGCCTGCATACGCATGCTTTGGCCCATGTATGCAGGCTACTACCCACGTACGTGGGCCGAGGGCCATATTGGTCATTTTATTTCCAAAAATAGATTTTTTCTCATTTAAAATGTTATATTTTCCATTTTAACACTCCTCAAGTTAATTTGATATCTAATTGGGCTCTAAACTGGCATTGGGCCTTAGAGATTGGGCATCATTGGGGAACGGGGGCCCGAGTCGTAAGGGGTACAAAATGCATTGTCTACAAGGTTACATTCACAAAACAAAAAAGTTCAAAAGAGTTATATCATCACTTACCCAAAACTATACTTGGCTGGAGCTGGAGCTGACGGAGTGAACCCTAGCCTACCAGAGTGGACCTTAGGCCGCCGTGAAATATCTCAATCTCAGTGTCTCTCTCTCAATCTCGGTTTCTTTCACTCAATCTCAGTCTCACTTCTCTCAAACCCGATCTCTCAATCACGGTGGAACTGCTTGCAATCTCAGTTCACAGACCTAGACCTAGACCCGTTCATGTGCCGACCAAACTTCTCCTCTCCTTTCTTCCCCCAATTTTCTCAGTTTAGGGCTACTGATTGTGTTTCTATTTTCCATTTTGATTTCAGGTAAAGGGAACGACAACATTCCCCTCATTGTTTTTTTTTATAACACATTTTTCATTTTTGTTTTAATTACGATTTTTTTTAAAGAGCCAAAACGGTGTCGTTTTGGCTCACTTAACAGAGACTACTAACGGATGTTTAACAGAATACTGAATTAATAAAAATTGAAAGTTAGAGGACTGAAATGACAAAACTAAATGTTAGAGGACTAAAATGACAAAGGCTGAAAGTTAGAGGGTCAGTTTTGGATTTTTGCCTTTTTTAAAATACTCAAATAGCTGTCTGCCCCTAAGGAATAAAATAATGCAAATGCTACTCCATATATCAATAATGGCTAAATAATCATTAAAAAAAATCCTTCTTTCTTGTAATAAAGACAATTCCTTTTGCAATGCTCACTTAAAAACTTGTCAGTGACCATTCTAGCAGTAATTATCCTTAATTGTATAAATATATAATGTAGTGAGTATATTATGTTTCAAGGGTTGGGTTTAAATTACACTTAATAGAACTTTTAATAATATCCCATAATTCAATAAATTTTTATTGGATTTGTATTTTGACAAATCCATTGTTGGAATACATTTATTTTTTTATATCTTTCATACTTTCAAAATTTCTAGACAATCAAAGATCAATAGCTATCTATTGATAACCGTTTTTGATAAAAAGGACCCAACAGCAGAAAGGCCCAATGGTAAGAAAAAATGAAGAAAAAAAGGGTTGAAAAGCAAAATAGAAGCAAATGTGCCGTAAAAGCCTAAAGAAGAAAGAAAGAAATAAATAAAGCCTAGTGGACCAGCATGGTAGGAAATGGTAGCAAGCAGGCTCACAAGCACAATAAAAGGTAAAAGCAAAGCAAGATAGAAGAAAATGGGCCATAAAAGCCCAAAGAAGAAAGAAAGCCTAGTGAGCCAGCATGGCAGGAAATAGCAGCAAGCAGGCCCACAGGCACAATAAGAGGTCAAAGCAACGCAAGATAGAAGTAAATGGGTCGTAAAAGCTCAAAAAAGAAAGAAAGAAAGTATGGTGGGCCTTTTTGCAACTACAGGCTGGGCTGCCTCCTGCCACGCTAAGGCCCAAAGGTTCTGGGTAAGGGAGTCAGGACCGGCTTGGCTGCAACACACCCCAAACAGACTTGTGCGCAAACTAAGGCCCTTTTGCTAAAACTTTGGGCTGTTACAAAAGGGTTATGGCAAGCAGATATAATATAGCAACAATAAAAGGGAGTACGCTTACTATCAGCTGGAAAGCAGAAAATATTGAATGAAATAAAAGGTAAAGCAATGCAGCAGTAAATACAATATAAATAAGATGATAATAACAAGAGAGAAATAACACCAATGCTTAATCAATAAAACGAAAGAAGAAATGGTTAGTCTGCCGTGCTTGGTTGTTTTACGGGGTTAAGTATAAGAAGGGAACCACTTCTTCAATGTAACCTCATAGGGAGATCCTGCCATGGAAATTACCCACTTTGAAAGAATGGGCCTAAATGGATTATGCTCAAATTCCTTAATCTTTAATAGAGGGTAGGCTTTTAGATGGAGAGAAGGGATTAACCTATTGGTGCATGCCTGCTATCACACTCTTGCCTACTCTCTGTTGTTTCTTTCTAACTCCTTCTTTTTCTTTCTAAGTTTTCTACTCCATTTTTTCTCTATTTTCTTGTTCCCTTGCGAGGTTGTTATGTTCACTCTTGCTTTTCTCTGCTGTTGCTCTGTTCTTCTTGTTGTCTCTGTACACGGCAGAGGGCCCTTTTATACTGCCTGCCGTGAAGGGTTTTTACCATTTTACCCCTTAACTGCTTTTGCCTGGGTGTGGGTGTCCTTCCAGACCACCCACTGGTCTGTCAGCTGCTCAGCCACCACCACTTACCTGTGCTGGCCGTGTCACATCCCATTACCAAACAAAGAGTCTTATTTTGTTTGCTTGCTTACCGGGGCATTCCTATCTGAATAAGGGGGGGCATTCTCTCTCACTATCCCTCATGGCATGCACCTAGTGATTCTAACTCATCTTTCTCTCTTTTGGGTGGTATGTCATCCCAGCAGGACATTTCCCCCGAAAGAGTTTGAGTGGGAACCCCAGAATAGGCTCTCACCTTTTCCCTACCGCCAGACCATACTCTCTCTTACCTCTGACTCATGGCCCACCACTCCTGTATTGGCTGGGTACAGGTTGGTGGTGCTTGAGCCTTGTGCGTGCTCCACTTCCATGTGTGTCCATGGATTTTCTGCAGCTCATGTGTTTGTCATGACTTAAAGGCTTGTCTGTACATTCTGCCGCTCGTTCTTGACCTCTTGTGGCGTAAATGTTTCCCTGAGCCTTCGTTCTTTATGTCTTACTTCCTTCCTGGGCTGAGCCTTGCTTTATTGTAGCTTATTCCTTCTCTAATCCATCCTTTGCCCCTTTTATAGGTCTGCTAGCACTTCTGCCATGCCATCCTATTATTCCTGCTGTGCTATTGTATGACCCGTGCTTGCTGGGCTCCTTTTGGGCCTGCTGTATACTTTCCCTTTGCTTAATTGGGCTAGCATTCATACTATTTTGGGCTTCCTTGACCCATTCCATTGCTTCTGAGTTTCCTTGGCCCATCTCATCCTTTTGGGCATCCTCGGCCCATTTCCTTTCCTTGGGCATCCTCGGCCCGTTTCCTTTCCTTGGGCATCTTCGGCCCATTTTACTCTCATGGGCCTTTGCTAAGTTTTTTGGGCTTCCCCGGCCCAAATTACCATATCTTTTACTCTTGGGGTTCATGGGCTTTCCATCAACCCCTTACTCACTTAATTCATTACTTTGGTCCTCTTTAGCCCATTCTTGCTTGCTTTCTATTATATAATGCCCATGGGTTTACTACTTTTCTCTAGGCTCCTTTAGGCCCACTTGCTTTCTCTGAGGCCCGTTTATTATTTTCTAGGCCTATGATCCATTATTCCTGCCATTCAGGCTTCATGGTTTTCTTCTCAATTTACTAACTTTTTTCCTTCCACATTGTTAGGCTTCTTCCTGCTATTGGGCCTCTCTGCCAAAGTGCGCATCAACAGAAAGAAAAAAATCCTAGTGGGCTAGCATGGTAGGAAATGGCAGCAAGCAGGCCCATAGGCACAATAAGAAGTAAAAGGAAAAGCAAGGTGGAAGCTAATAGGCCATAAAAGCTCAAAGGAGAAAGAAAGAAAGGAATGAAAGCCCAATGGGCTGGTTTAGCAGGAAATCATGCCAAACAAACCCACAAGCCCAAGAAGGGACGAAAGAAAATAAGGTAAGCCCAAAAAGAAAAGCCCACGTCATTCTCCATAGATGATAAGCATGGGCAGAGAGGACATGCAGCCGGACGAAACAAAACTAACCTGCAATGGCAGAAATGGCGTGGGAACGAAAGAAAACAAAAATAAAGGGTAATGGAGCAAACACACAGTAGTTGGAGCACCACCAACTTGTACCCAGCCAATACAAGAAAAGTGGGCCCACAGTCAAGGGATTCAAAGGGTGTGGTTTGGTGGAGGGGGGAAAAAAATCTATTTTTGGTTTTCGGCAAGGGCCTCTTTTGGGAAAATGCTTTACTGGGATGAATTTTGTCCAAAAGGGGTAGTAGATGGCTGGGACCAATTGATGCATGCCAGGGAGGTAGGTAATGAGCAACCCCAAAGCCTTATCCATTCAAATAAAGGGGAAAGGGCTTATAGCAAGATCAAACAAAAGGGAAATTTGTCATGGAATGAGTAGTGGAAGAAAGAGAATGCACTGGGCATGTCCAGTAGTGGTAGTGGATGGGCGACCACAACAGACCAGAAATGGTAAAGCCCTAGGGGTAAAAGGGAGAAATCCCATAGGATCAGCCCATTATAAATAGGGGTAGTTGCCATAGATAGAGGGGGAGGAGCGACCCAAGGGCAAGAAAATGGAGGAAACTAAAAGAAAAACAACAGAGAAAAAGGGAAAGGAATAGTGATAAGAGAAGAGAGAAAACACAGCAATAAGGCATGCATCAATTGGCTATTTTTTCCCTCCCTCTTTAGCAAACTCGCCTTCCCCAGAATGTGCAATTTTAATTGCATGATCCAATAGTAAGGTTGTTCAGGTTGGGGTTCGGGTTCTTTTTGGTTCACTTCCTGCGGGAAGATCCAACATCTCACCTTCATCGTAAACACTTGTGTACACAACTTTACCTGCTGGAATCTTGTCATATTTGTTGTGTTAGTTGTTCAGTTGTAGCATCTTTATTACATTTTCCGTATCAGTTTTTCTACTAATTGAATCTTTCTGCTGTAACTAACCCATTTGCCACAGTTAACTTTTTGCTATAAGGCATTTGCTTTTAAGTCCATAAAACATGTGCTAATGCCTACAGATTAATATGTATATGTATATGTTTATCTTTGTTGTCTCTATTCTTGGATGCTAGGTTTGTGCATAGACTAGCCTATAATATGATCATGCTAGAATATTGGGCCAGGCCCAACTTTCCGACCCATAGCAGAATGAGTCTGGGCATAGCAAAACAAACTTCAGCCCGTTAACACAAAAAACACCTATACTATCTTATCCATAAAATATTGAAATTTCAGGTTTTTCGTATTTTAAAATTATGTATAAAAAATGAGTTTATACATTGAGTAGTAAATAACATCTAATTGACACAAAATTTGCAATGCATGTAAAAACATAAAAAACCTGTAAACAAACAGTGAAATTTTCAAAATATTAATTTGGTAAAGAGTTATTAGTTAGTGTAATATTAAGAAAAATTTACACATAGCTTGATCCTTACCCATTAAGTAATTATAAACTGAATCTAATAAGTGTACATAAATAAAATTTATATAATAGTTGTCAAAAGAAAGTTCATTTTATAAATAATCATATTGAAATGATACATGCTTTGCTAAAATGTTTATAATTTATATTACTATCTTAAAAAAAATAATCATTTTGTATAGTATTTAAAATATATATATATATATATATATATATATATATATTGAGAAACAAACACATACACACAAGGGAGAAGGAAAGAGTTCTAAAATAAAGGCACACCACAAATTCCACTCAAAAACCATGGTAACATTTAAATAGTTAGAATAAAAAAATTAAATTGTAATTATATATTTCCAATTGTGACTATATTCTAACCATATCACATGTGTTTTAATTATGATTTATTTAGAATAATATGACTTCAGATTGTTTTAATCACACCACTTTCCTCCATTGTTTTGGAATATTTTGATTAGAGTTCACTTTACTTATAAACCAAAAAGTATGTGATGTAAGTTTAGGAAATTCTTTTACATTATTATCTTTTTTTTTATTTCGAAATTAGAATAGTTTAAAGATTCTTTTCTTTTTCTTTTTTATTATTATTTTTTATTTTGCAATCTTTCTTTGCACAAAATAAAATTTAGGAGAAATTACACTTTGTTCACCTGTGGTTTGCCCAAAAAATACTTTGTCTACCTGTGGTTTAAAAATTGACACTTTATCCACTTGAAGTAAGCTCTGTTTGTCTCTTACCCACCTCTGTTAAAAACAGGAATAAATTTGTATTTTTGCTACTCTTTTTTGTATCTCTCCTCTCAAAAGTCAAAACATAAAAGACTAAAAAATCAAAGGAAAAAAATATCTAAAAGCTAGTTTTTTTTGTAAAAATTAAAACATTTTCAAACATTGTCACCTCGGCCTCAACGCTAGTACTCTCTTCTCTTTTATCTTTTTCAAAACAGAACCAAAGATTAAGCATTATCCGGTGCTTAACCCTTGTGATCTCCGAATCTCAAGTTCTCCTCCTACTTTATGTTGTTCCTTTACCAAAAGTCCAAACGTTTTTTACGCTCACATCGATTCCCTCCCAACATTCCTACTTTATGTTGTTCCTTTACCAAAACTCCAAACGTTTTTTACGCTCACATCGATTCCCTCCCAACATACAGTTTACAACTAGAGGAAATGAATAAAAAAAAAAAAAAATCAAATCATTATTGCAGAAGGGATGGCAAAGCGAAAAACTCCCCAATTCCTTGGAACAGATCCATAGAAAGTGGAACACGGGTTTTTGCGCAATCAGGAGAGTATTCATGTATAATCCGAGCAAAATCACATTCAAACAATATGAAATACAAATAGCTAAAGCTGCTCCAAGGTTTTCCAGTCCGGACTTGAAACTAAAGCCCAACATAAAGGTATGTGAAAACATAGAATAGCACAAGAGTTTATCGCAATCCTTGGTTGCAAGGGTTTGATAGTGTTGGTGTTAATTCTACACTGCCATTTTCAACTACTTCTGGGTCTATATCTTCTTTTGCTAGTAATAACAATGCTACTTCAAAGGTTGAAAACAATGTGGGTTTGTTTCAAGGGAGTAAAGAAGGACATGTGCTTTACAAAACCCATGAAGCAAATGTTTCAGGGGACACTAAAATGGGAGATCTTAAGGAGGCAAGGATGGCTTCAGGGAAAACCCATTTTGGGAATTTAACTGAGAGCCTTAAAAATGGAAGCTTTCCTGATAAAGAGAAAGTGGGAAGATTCTTTGGCTTCAACTGGAGGATTGATTTTATGGGCTGATAACTTCTCTAAGGCTGAAAGATGAAACTTAACTTTTTGATCTTCTTCTTCCTTGATTTTTTAGTTTTTTATGTTTTGAGAGGAGAGAGACATAAAATGGTAGCAAAAATACAAATTTACTCTTACTTTTTACAAAGGTGGGGTAACGGGAGACAAACGGAGCTTATCTCAGGTGGATAAAGTGTCAATTTTATACTACAGGTAGGCAAAGTATTTTTCAGGTAAACCAAATGTGGACAAAGTGTAATTTCCCCTAAAATTTATTAGTTTATAAATATATATTTCTCAAATCATTTGTCATCTGCTCAATGATTTATTAGCATATGAATATTATATAAAACATTTCAAAAAAAAAAAAAATTTGTTGACATCAAATTGGACCAAGATCATCATTAAACTAATCATAAATCCTAGACTTTTGATCAAAACAATTGAAAACTAAATGATAATAAAAGAATCAAAATTGAAAAGGTATTATTACTTTTTTTTTCCAGCTTATATTCATTGAAAACAAAACAAAGTACATATGAAAAATCCCAAAACTAGAGAAGGGAAGAAACCCGCACATGGAACCTCCCTGCTAGGCTGCTACAGCAACTAAATTACAAAACTAACTACAAAACCAAAAAAAAAAAAAAAAAAAAAGCAAGTCAAACAGAACTAACAACTAAACAACACATCTATAAAGCATGCAAACTAGCACTTCAGCACAACAATACAAGGCCAACACAACAACACTTTGGCAAAACACAGCAGCACAAGAGTTCCAAGTTCAAATTAAAATACTACTTGGATCAATCCCCCAATTACAACATATGGTATCATTCAAAACTAACTTCTTGAATTTGGTTTGAAACCCCAGCCTAGCTTCGACATCCTTAATGATGCTTCTCTTTAGTGTAATTCAAATTCATTCTTCATGAACTATGGCAATCTTTTGCAGCCAAATGTGGTAGACCGTTGACCACCAAGTTAGTTTGCAGGCTATTACTCTCTACCCCGTCCCCCCTCCCCCCCCCC